>JAVJIF010010420.1:0-152716 GCA_038442645.1 Agave tequilana | reverse complement strand
TTGTTTTGTGGAAAAAGATAAGAGAAAAAGAAAGAGAAGTGTTGAGGTTGTTTGTTGTAAACCTCATTGTTGTAAACCCTCCTTCATTGTTGTATCCCTCTTCGGTAGAGGTGATCGGAGTGGTATTGTTTGCTCCCTCTTAGGTAGAGGTGGAGTTTTGGTTGTGAGCCTCTTCGGTAGAGGTGTGTGGATTGGTTGTTGAGTTGGTCTACGGCCTAACCCCTCGGTTGTGAGGAGGTTGTTGTTTGAGAGAGGAGTTCGGTACTCCTAGAGTTGTAAGAAATCCTCTTTGGTAGAGGTTCCCTCGGTGGGAGTTGAGATAGTGGAAATCCTACACGGGGTGTAGGCGCGGGATGTAGAGAAAGGTGCTCGAACCTCGAAACAAATCTTGGTGTTTGCGTTTTGATCCATTGTCTCTCTAACTCTCTCTCTTATATTTGTGCAAAGCATCATACTCATCATCATATCATACTTACTTGTGTTGAGCATTGATTCATTCATATCATATATTGCTTGTGTTGTGCCTTGCATTCTATTGTCATATCTATATATGCTTGGCTTGATTGTGTGTATTTCATATTGCTTGGATTGCTTGTGTGTGTGTGCCTAACTTGTACTCATCCAACAAGAGCTTCACATAGCGCCTCAACCCATTTCAAGGAATCAAGGGGAGTTAGTCCAGAGCCTCGCAAGGGGAATTCGGCTACACTTGTTGATTGTATTAGTTTGTGCATAATTTGCATTAGCTTCCGCATTTAGCGCACTTAGTTTGCATTGAGTTTCTTAGATTAGCAATTACACCTATTCACCCCCCCTCTAGGTGTTTTTTTTCAATTGGTATCAGAGCTAGTGCTCCTGATACTTAGGCTTAACATCCTAGGAGTGAGATCCATTTGCTTGCTAATCTTATTTGCAATTGTTTGCTTGTTTGCACACATATAGTTTACCATGGATTCATGACCCCACCTAGCTATGCGTCCTTCCAACATTGATATTTGGAAGTATAGGATGTCCATGTACCTAAAGACCCTAGGTTTGCATGTTTTCCTTGCCGCCACCAAGAGATGTTATCTTGGTGATGGTAATCATATAGGGGCCAATGCACAAGCCCTAGAGGCCATTAGAAGCACTTTATCTAAAGATTATCTTTTATGTGTTTCTAACTTTGATTCCGCTTTTGTAGTGTGGAACAAATTGACAACCACCAACACCTCCAAGCTTCAAGTCCAAATCCAACAAGAAGAGGAATCTAGTGGAGAATCGAACCACAACAATGCTACATGATCTAAAGGAATGACTCCCTTGAGGTACATTCGGAATCCCACTATGATAGTGATGATTGTTCTAGTTTCTTCAAATGATCATTTTGATGTCCATGCTATAAATGAAGAACTTTCAATTGTTTGTGAAAAACTTATAGAAAAATATAAGATTTTGAAAAGAAAAGTCTAGGAATTGAAAAAGAAAATAAGTGTTACAATCTAGACTTGATATTGTTTTGCAAGAGAAGGTTAAGGTCTATAATGAAAGGGATTCATTGAGATCTCAATTAGAACTTGCACTTAAGGAAAATAAAGTTTTAAAATCTAAAAATGATTGTGAAACTCTTTGAGAGAAAATGAAAAATGTCTTCTAAAGTTGATTTTGTTTTAAAAGAGAATATTGCTTTGAAAAATAAAATCATTTCTATTTCAAATGAGTTGAATGTTTGTTTAGATAAGAATATGTTTTGCAAAATAAAATTGATGCACATGTGCCATGCTAGTGTAGCTTCTTCATCTAGTCTACCTAATGCATGTACCTCTTCTTCTAAAATTATTGATGATATTGTATGTTAAAGAAGAGAGTAGATTGTTTGGGCTCCACTATGAGCCAATGTGCCATGAACCACTCACGGTTGGAAACCTTGGTTCGAAAGAAACAAGTTCCATCCTTTATGCATGCAAACCATCACGGCATACACATGCTTCACACGGACACCATCAACACAAGTTATGCTCATGTGTACACATGTACACATTGTGGCCGAAAAGGCCATCTTGCTAAATTTTGCTATGATCGTTTACATGTTGAAAATTTAGCCAAGAAGTTTGTTTGGGTTAGAGAAGGACTAACCCCCATGGACCCAAAAGAGTATGGGTACCAAAGACCACCCCTCCTATTATTTTTGATGTAGGTGTGGGCTCTCACATGACGTGAGAGTGATAGCACCTTGGAGTGGATGCGTTCCGGACTAAAGGAAATCATTTGGATGCATCACTTTCAAGGGAAGATTTGGTGGAGATGACCACCATGTTTTGGAGACAAGGAGAGTTGCTTCTTCGTTTTGGTAACAATCCTTTACTCCCATTCCTTGTTTACATGCTTTCCATGTTTTAATGTTTATAGCATGTTTTTGATGTCTATGGATTAGTATCTTCATTCCATGTTTATTAGATCCTTGACATACATAATAGTATTTGAGACACACATGCTTATATGAACCCATAATTAGTGTTCTCACTTTTGTTTGAGCTATAATGTACATCATGAATCTAATACATGTGAATTTACATAATAATCATGTTTTACTTTTATCATGATGATTTTTATATGTGTTTTGATGCTTCATGTTTTGAATATATGTTTAAGTGTTAGTTTTCATTAAGACTAGTTATATACTTGTACATAGAGTGGGCTACAAATAAATCTATATATAGTTGGAATGAATGCTTATTTGAACCCATTAGATGTGCTAGTATAGTCTAGTTTTGATGATTCATACATATTAAACTTGTATTCTCATTTGAATTTACTTTATGATTGTGTATTTCACTTCATGTATATGTTTGTATTGCCAAACCTTAAGATATACATGTATACCCTTGAGTCATTTGCCTTTCATGCAATCTATATTATGGACTCAAATTGTGTTTAGGGATATGTATGTATACTTCTCTGTGTTGACAATTCATACATATACCTTGGAATGAAAATTGCCTTGATGAAAATTTAGCTTATCATGATTTTCATGTCTTTCATGTATTTATGTTTAACTTCATGTATATGTCCATCTAGTTCAAACTAATCTTATACATATACATCTTTTGAGCCACGTGCCTTCATGAATACACATTTAGTGGACTCGTTGAGTTTTGGATATGTATGTATATTTTAGCTTGTATTAGACATACATAAGCCTTGAAGATTAAATAAGTAGTTTTATATGATTTTTCATGTTTTTGATGGAATTATGTTTAAGGAATAATTGAGCTAATGAAATATTTTTCATGATTATGATCTCATATTTATTTGTACACTCACATCTATTGCTTGCTCATGTTTTGTTTTCATGAGTCTTATTTATGCCTAATTGAACTTGAGTGTTTGATATGATATGAATTTCATGTTATGAAAAATAATTTTGTTTATCCTTACTTGAAGGATTTCGTACTAGTTAACAAGTTTTTCCATTTAACTAGTTGCGATGTTCTTCACTTTGGTAGAGATTTTCAAACAAAACTACATTTTCAAATCTATCTTTGAAAACTCCTACTATCTAAGGGCGGTAGGATGGGAGATCATGTTCATGTATGCCCTAAATTGAAAATCTTTAAAACTTGAATTATGATTGGGTGGTAGATAATATGATGTATACACTTGAACTTATTGTTATGTCAATTGGTATCATTGAACTCTTTCAATTGGTATCATTTGATCTTCTTGTATACTCATATATGTTTTGTTTGTATGTATGCTTTAAATTTCAAGTATATCAATTTCTATTGGTATCTATTTTTTTTCATACATATATATGTTTGTGTTTATGCTAGTGCTTGAGTTTCAATTTTGTTTAAATTGATTACTTTAAATTGTTATCAAGACTATGCATGACTTTAGTTTGTATTTCATAAAGGGGGAGAAAATTTATTTTGTATTTCAATTGGTATTTGTACTCCCACTCTTTATGATCAAAAGTTGTTATTTTGAACATATGATATCAACATCAAATTTGTTTATATATTTTCAAAATGAAATATATTCTTACAATTGGTATCAAAATTTGTGTTTAGACATTCAAAATTTGTTATGTTGTTTTACAATTGGTATTGTTATGTTTAATTACAATTGGTATTTTCAAAATTTTGTTTAAAGAAAATATTCAAAGTTTTGATTTGTATTTCCTATATGCAAGGAGAGCTTAACATCTCTCTTACATATAGATTCATGTTGAGTATATTATAAATTGAGGAGCTTGACAACTTTCTTTATATGATATACGTGTGTAGGGGGAGCTTCACATCTCCTCTTATGCATTACATAATATGTATTATGTGAATTGGGGCTTGTCATCCCTTCTTCATGTAATGCATATGTGTAGGGAAGCTAACTTAGCGTCTTCCTCTTCATGAAGTATATAGCATATAACATATATTGATCCTTGTTTATTGGTATCAAGATACTCATTGGACATTTTTTAATTGATATCATGTTTGTAGTCACCCCTTATTGATTTTTTTTGTTTTAGACAAAAAGGGGGAGAACATGTTTGCATTGTTTTGATTGACAAAAAGGGGGAGAAGTATTTTTACCCCTCATTTTATCTATGTTTTGATTGTTTACCCCTTTGTTGATGATTGACAAAAAGGGGGAGAAGATTTATGAAGTTTTATATGCATGCTTATGTTTATGCATATATTATGTTTAATCTCAAGAATCTAGAGCTTATTTGATTTAATTGATTTATAGAGTTTGCTTTGTAATTGGTATCTAGAGCTTTTATTTGCTTTAAATATTCAATTTGATATCTAGAACCATTTATTGTTTATGCATATGCATGTTTCATGTTAATATTCATTGCATATATTATTGTTTATCCCTATGCATGAGTTAAGGGGGAGCTTCCTGAAGCTTATCTTTAATCCATGCATATATAACTCCATGAGTTTTGTCATCATCAAAAAGGGGGAGATTGTTGGCCCAATGGCCTTCCACTCTAGTTTTGATGATGATCAACACTCATGTAGTTATGTTTACTAATATTCTTGTGTTCTAAATTCAGATCATTAACAGGATATTAGGTTGGTGATTAGCTTCAACAAGATGATTAGAAGCTATTCATGATGATTCCGGTGCCAAAGCTTAAAGATCATACCTTTGCACTTGGAGAATCACGGAGTTTGGACCTAGTCTACTTGAAGATGAAGATCGTCAAGAAGACTTAGGTATCTAGTTTAGAGTTTGTGTTTTAGATCCATATTTGTAAAGCTTAGTTTAGTTGATATGCTCAAGTGCACAAACACACACGTTTCATGATTTGGTTTTTGGTTTTCATGAATAATAGATCAAAACAAGTTTACCTTATACCTATGTATATTAGATATGTTCTAGATAACATACATGCTTTAAACTTGCTAGACAAACTTATTTTGACTATCCTATTCATGTTTTGGAAAATTCTAGTTGATAAAATACAAGTTTTTTTTGATAAAATTGGCAAGACACAAAAATGAATTGATATGATTGATATATGTCTTGAAATTTTTATCACAAGTTTGGTTATCAAAGTAAATGATAAAATAAGTTTTAGAAAACATATTTTTAGAAAAACAGTTTTTATTGTGATTAAAACTATTTTTTAGATTTACCGTGAATTTATGGATTTTATTGAGTGAAAAGACTATTTTCAAATCCCGTATCTGTGCAGAACTGAGGACTGGCTGACAGGCCAAGTCGGTCGACGGACCGGTCGACCGCACCATAGGCCGGTCGACCGGGACGGTCGACCGACGTGCACAAGTCTGTGCACGTTTTGGAGTCTCTGAAACGGTCGACCGGGCCGGTCGACCGAGTTGAGAGCTCTGCTCTCAGGTTTTATCGGTCGACCGGGCCGGTCGACCGCTATTGCCCAACGGTCACATTTTGACCGTTGGCGGTCGACCGGACCGGTCGACGGCAGTCTGTCAGACTGCCAGCTCAGCCTAACGGCTAGTTTTGTATAGGGGCTATATAAACCCATCTCTTTGGGGATTTTGGCCAAGTTTTTAAGAGAAAAATTTTCAGTTTTCTGAAGTGTTTAAAAGAGTTTTAAAAGAGTTTTTGGGCTTTAAAACTTCTCATCTTTATTTGTTTTGGGTTTTTGGAAAATCAAAGAAAACTAGGTTTTGGGATTTTGATTTGGTATTTCATTTTCTATCATATACAAGAGATTTCCCAAGTAGTTTTCTTTGTTGCTTGTTTCCAAAAACACTTTGATTCCACATTGAGCTATATCTTCTATCCTAAACTATTAGGATCTTGGTTTTGTGGAAAAAGATAAAAGATAAGAGAAAAAGAAAGAGAAGTGTTTGAGGTTGTTTGTTGTAAACCTCATTGTTGTAAACCCTCCTTCATTTGTTGTATCCCTCTTCGGTAGAGGTGATCGGAGTGGTATTGGTTTGCTCCCTCTTAGGTAGAGGTGGAGTTTGGTTGTGAGCCTCTTCGGTAGAGGTGTGTGGATTGGTTGTTGAGTTGGCTACACGGGCCTAACCCCTCGGTTGTGAGGAGGTTGTTGTTTGAGAGAGGAGTTCGGTACTCCTAGAGTTGTAAGAAATCCTCTTTGGTAGAGGTTCCCTCGGTGGGAGTTGAGATAGTGGAAATCCTACACGGTGGTGTAGGCGGGGATGTAGAGCAAGGTGCTCGAACCTCGAAACAAATCTTAGTGTTTGCGTTTTGATCCATGTCTCTCTAACTCTCTCTCTTATATTTGTGCAAAGCATCATACTCATCATCATATCATACTTGCTTGTATTGAGCATTGATTCATTCATATCATATATTGCTTGTGTTGTGCCTTGCATTTCTTATTGTCATATCTATTATATGCTTGGCTTGATGTGTGTATTTCATATTGCTTGGATTGCTTGTGTGTGTGTGCCTAACTTGTACTCATCCAACAAGAGCTTCACATAGCGCCTCAACCATTTCAAGGGGAATCAAGGGGAGTTAGTCCAGAGCCTCGCAAGGGGAATTCGGCTACACTTGTTGTATTGTATTAGTTTGTGCATAATTTGCATTAGCTTCCGCATTTAGCGCACTTAGTTTGCATTGAGTTTCTTAGATTAGCAATTACACCTATTCACCCCCCCTCTTGGTGTTTTTTTTCAGACCTTGGTCGCAATCGCTGGTCTTATTTTTAATCAACAACAACACTGCGGCCTTGGTCGTAGTTGCTGGCCGCAGTCTTAAAAAAATAATCTGCGACCTTGGTCGCAGCTGCTGGTCTTTAGTCTTAATCAACAACAACACTGCGACGAGGTGACACGTCACCGCAGAAGTTGCTTTGTCGCAGTCTTTGGTCGAAGTGTCGACCCTAGTCGCAATTGTTTCTGTGTTGCAATGTAGTCTTATGCGACCTTGGTCGCAGTGTCGTCTCTGGTCCAAGTTGTTTTGTTTGCAATGCATGACTGCGACCAACGTCGTAGTTTATTAAAAAACAAATATGATTTTATTATGTCCAGGCATTTATCTCCAGGCATGTGAAAATGATACAAAACGCTCTCTTATACAATAAGATTGAGTGTTACAATACAGCAGTACAAAGAAGACTAAACATCAAAAGACGCTCGCTCTCTTATACAATAAGATTGAGTGTTACAATACAGCAGTACAAATAAGACTAAACATCAAAAAACGCTCTCTTATACAATAAGATTGAGTGTTACAATACAGCAGTACAAAGAAGACTAAACATCAAAAGACGCTCTCTTATACAATAAGATTGAGTGTTACAATACAGCAGTACAAATAAGACTAAACATCAAAAGACGCTCTCTTATACAATAAGATTGAGTGTTACAATACAGCAGTACAAAGAAGACTAAACATCAAAAAGAGCCCTTGTTGACTAAGAGCAGTGGTGTTATTGAGGTCTGGTGGCAGCAGAATCTCCGATTCCACCTGACCCTCCAAAGTGGCGGGATACAATCCTTCGTTTATGAACATCTCTTCCACCAGAAGGTTATCCAGTGAGCATGAAATTTCCTCGATGTCACTTCTGGGGTAAGAGAGGAGGTTTTGAGACCTCACAGGGTATGCTACCCACCACTATATCCACCACATCCCCCGCCGCCATACCCACTCTGACCATCCCTTACCAGCAAGCTTGACTGGTGCATCAACGAGTCGAGGAGATCTTGGAGAGGGTTAAATCCTCGCCAGGGATCATGACTTCTTCCCTTGTGGACGACGAGGACCATGACTTCTTCCCTTGTGGATGATGAGGTCTATGACTTCTTCCCTTGTGGACGAACATCGATCAAGTTCGTCCATAGAGTCATCTTCATCCATGGAGGCAGGCCCCTGTTAGAGACTCTGAAGAAGGCGGAAATTCTCAGAGCAATTGCTCTCGAAAATAAAACAGTCTAATTATGGGCTGTTAAAGGGAGAGGGTGAGCCCTATTTATAGGCAGCCCATAATAACCATAATTAATGGTTCATTAATCAGAACCGTCGGTTTAATGGTCTCCAACCGCAAGCGCCGGTTGGCATTAAAAGACATTAACGCCTAAACCCAATGAAGAGCCGACGCGTAGACAACGTAGACTTGACGTTTAAAGATCTCATAAAAATCTTTATGACAGGCCGCGTCTCTCGGAGTGACTCCAAGTCGCGTCCCCTCAGCAAACTTTTCATTTTTCATTTAGATTCAAAAAATGACTTAATCAAAAACAACACTTAATAAAATAACACTGCGACCTTGTCGCTATGCATGTTAATATAAAGGAAACACTTACTTAACGTACTGCGACCTAAGTCGCAGTCCATGTAATGCAACCCTAGATTGCAGTTGCTGGCCATCTTTATCAATAACAACACTGCGACCTTGGTCGCAATTAACCATGTACACTGCGACCAAAGTCTCTGACTAAGGTCGCAGTTTAAATGTACACAGCGACCAAAGTCTCTGACTAAGGTCGCAGTTTAAATTAAACTATAAAGTAGAATTTTATCGCAGGCTGAAAAAATTGATCTGAAAAGATTTTATATTTTGAGAAAAAATTTATCGCAGGCTGAAAAGTAGAAACTAGATCTTTCATAAAAGAGGTAAGGAAATAGGGCGAAATGTAATTTATATACAATAACCTAAATCCTATAAAGAGCGACAAAAAAGGGGGGAAAAATAATAATAAACAATAAGGAAAGTTATCGAAAAGGGGGTATTTGGTAATTTACTTCTTCCTAAAAGCGGGCCGCAAGTTAGTGGGGTGACAAAATTGAGCCACGTCACCGCAGGCTGAGAGAGTTCTCTCAGCCGCAGGCTGATACATTTTTCTCATATATATATATATATATATATATATATATATATATATATATATATATATATATATATATATATATATATATATATATATATATATATATATATATATATATATATATATATATATATATAAAAATAGTTCTTGATCTATCCAGATATATATTTCTAGGTCTTGTATATACAGGATATCAGGTCAAAACCTGGTAGTTGTAAATCAAATGAGCTGATTTGGATTCTTAACAGAGATTGCTAAGTCAAGCGGAACTTTGAAGATCTCTTGATTTCAGTATATACAAAAATTGTGACTCTTATTTGTTCTAATGCATGAACAAGGAAAACTTTGTAGGGGAGAGGAGATAAAAGCTTGATAGAAGAGATAGTGCAGAGCTCAGAGTCTAAAAAAGAGCGAGAGCGCAGTTCATATGTAGCCAGAACAGAGGTCGATCGACTGTCCGGTCGACTGGCATGCACAGTTCGATGCACAACAGCAGTTCGATCGACCGCCTAGTCGATCAATGAAAGGAACGGTCGACCGAGCGGTCGACCGACTGGCATGAGCCTTGTTTTCAGTTGAGGGTCGGTTGACCGAGCGGTCGATCGACAGGCGAATTTGCTGGTTCTATTAGGATTCGAGCTCTGTTTCTGATCCGTCGAATCAAATTGTGGTTTTCTAAATATCTAGGACTCTCTGGCTATAAATTAAAGGGTATAGCTCCATGAATTGTAACTTGTAATTGATTATTGAACCAATAAGATCTCTCTCCCCTGGCCCAGAGGACATAGGAAAATTGCCGAACCTCGTTAAATATTGTATTTAGCTTTCTCTCTTGTTTAATTGTTTTGTCTTTTGATTACTTCTATGGTGTATCTCTCTCTGTTGGTTGGATTTTTCATTGGTTGTTGTCCCGACGCGCAACAAGTGGTATCAGAGTATCCCAGTTTCATCGTGGGATCGTGTGTCGATTCCAAGGGCCTGTTTGGTTAAAGGTGGAAGTGAGGAAGTGAGAAAGTGAGGAAGTAGTAATAAATCCCTTTGGAACTTGGAAATTGGTTAGTAAGTTTTCTGGTGTTTGGATGTAATTAAAGAAGTGGGTTTGAAAAATATTTTGTCTTTTTCGGTGTTTGGATGGTAATGTGAAAGTGAAAGTGGAAAAGTTGACCACAAAGTTGACCGTAAAATAATATTAAAATAAAAATTAATTAAGAAAAATAAAAAATAAAGTATAATTAGAATGCAAGTGAGATTTATATGGTCAAAAAATTAACTGTTTTGTGCTATATTTTATTATAAATGAGATTTACATGACCACAAATTAACTGTAGCACTCTGGAAGTGAGGAAATGGTTGTGTAAAGAGAAAAGATAAAAGGAAAAGAGGTTTTCTTATTTTTCCTTTTCCGGTGTTTGGATAGAAAGGGAAGTAAGCAATTATACTTCCCTATTTCCTTACTTCCGCCCACTTCCTTGGAAACAGCCCCAAGAGCATTGGTGGCTATTTGGCGGAGATTGTATGTCGAACTCGTAGCAGTGTTGAGCCTATTTGTGGGATCGTGTTTCGATCTCAAAGCAGTGTTTGGATTGTTCAAGAAATCAAATTTAGTAGAATAGATCATTTCTGAAACTCTCCTAGTGTTTTACTTTGAGGTAAAGATTCTATTTTTATATAGATTTTTGATCTAACTCCATTTATTTTTTGCATTTTTTTTGAGGAATCTATTGAGAAGATGGTTAGATATAGTAAATCTATGGTAAAAATCATGAATCTACATCCATTGAAGATTGATGTGGTAAAGTTTGATGGAAGACAACTTTAGAATATGGAGATGTGAGGTGATAGATGCATTGATGATATCAAACCTCGAAGATACTTTACGGTTAGAGAAAAAGTCCGAGGCTACTTCTAAACAGGATTGAAACAAGATGGATCGAATGGCGTGTAATCTGATAAGAACTTTTTTGACACAAGACATCAAGTATCATGTGTTATATGAAATATCTGTAAGGCAGTTGGGGGAGATCCTGGAGAAGAAATATCTGACAAAAAGCATCAAGTAGCATTTGCAATTAAGAGGAGACTTTTATCTCTTCCAATTGAAAAGAGGACTCTCCATTAATGAATACATGAATAACTATACCAAGTTTCTTACAGACTTAGTTAACATGAGTGTGAAGTTTGAAGAAGAGGATAAGGCGTTGATTCTATTGAATTCCTTTTCTGACGAAAAGTATCAGACCTTCACCCTAACTTTGATCAATGATAAATAAATACTTAATTACAGTGATGTGTCGGCTGCTCTTATAAATTATTGTAACCCCCTGCTCCCCGGTGTACGTATCACCGTATCGGTACGCGATACGACGTACAAAATTGATTTTACTTCCGTGGCAGTCTGATTGAGTTGATTTCAGTTTCAAAAATTATTTTCTAATATTTTAGATTTTTCTGAATTTTCTGGAATTTTTCTGGATTATTTTGGGAAAATCTCCGTAGTCGGTGTCGACCAATACCGTTAACCGGCCTTCCAATTTTTATTTCACAAATGGAGTTGTATTTTGAGAATCCGCTTTCACCATGGGTCTTAGAATCGTATTCTCTACGTTAGGGTATTTTTGGGAATTTTTCAGAATTTATCGAAAATCCGGCCAAACCGGTGTCGCCCGTATCGGCGAGACACTCCGGGATTTTTAATTGGCAAACCGGATTGAATTTTTGAAAACCGTCTTCATCTTACGTCTCAAGATAATATTCTTTATTTTTATAATTTTTGGGTACCGTTCGGAGCTAGTCGAATATCGAGCTATTATTATAATATTAAAATATTAAGTTTAAACCTTTTCTTTTCTTTCCTTTTCTCTTCTCTGGCGTTTTTCCAGCATCTTCACCCCACCGCCTTCTCTTTTCTTCATCTTTAAGTTTCCCTCCTCCCCCTCTTTAATTTCACACCTCCTCTCTCTCTCTCTAATTAGATTACAAAACTCTCTCTCTCTCCTCCGAATTTCTCTCTCTCCCTTTCTCTCTCTCTCTCTCTATAATCTCTTCTCTCTCTCTCTCTCTCTCTCTCTGTTAACCTGACTCTCTCTCCCCCACCAAACTCTCTCTCACACTCCCTCTCTCCCTCCATCTCTCTCTCACCGGCGGCCAGGCGTCGGCGGCCGGGCGCCGGCGGCGCCATAGGGCGGCCGGCGCAGGGCCGGCAGTTGGGGGGAGGGGGCCCCCATCTCCTCCTTCCCCCATGTCTCTCTCTTTGGCTGACCGGAGAGGCGGCCTTGGGCGCCGGAGTGGCGCGGCGAAGCGGCCGGGCGGAGGGCGCACCAGGGCGGCAGCAGCAGCGCCGTGCGCTGCTGCTGCTGTGGCTTCTATTGGGTAAAAACCCAAATGGGTTTGGGTGCGGGTACAGCCCAAACCCAACCCGTTTACACCCAACCCGACCCTTAAAGGTACAATTTCATTTTAACCCCTGTAAATTTATTAATTACTTTTAGGCCCCTGTAAATTTGCAAATAGCCCTCTGAATAATTTCTGTTATTACGTAACTAACTTTTTCTCTCGGTTTTGGGTCTTCGGGCGATATCGGGAGCATCGGACTCCGATTCGGGTGATTCTGGATCCGTTACGATCGTGGGAAAGAGAGCTACAGGCCTATAGCCAGTTTGTGAGTGTTTTTCTTTTATAAATTATATTTTATCATGTTTATTGATATTGCTTGATATATCGTGATTATGGATAAAAGACGGTAATTATTCATTATTCACTGGTCATGATTGGACGGTCATTGACTTAGAATAATCTAGAAGATTGTTTTGTATTTCTTGAGTTATATCATAGTAACAAGACATACAGACATAGACCACTCGGACACAGATATCATGCCTGTACCGCCACTGACCCACGGACCACTAGGTCACCATATTAGTGGATACTATTACTCCATGTAGTATTACTTGCATGCTAGACACCGTTACTATAAGTCACTGTCGACCACTGTTCCTACATATATTAGTGCTACGCAGGCTTACGGCTACACGGATTCTGTAGTCCACTGCTCATGATAGTAGACACTGACCACTGTTATTACCTGTGCATGTTACACAGATACTATGACACGGCACACTTATTATTTCGTAGGTATGGCCCACCGATACGTAGCGGCACCATTTCACAAAATACGTTATGTCATGTATTGTTATCCCCGGTACATGAATTCTCAGCATATCATTGCACAGACTACTGCATTCATATCCGCATGATCATCATACACATTCATGTCATGCTTACATATTACAGTTACACATGCCTGTGTTGTTTCTATCTTCTTGTCATATGGATCACCATACTTATTACATGTATTATTGTTCCATGTTCCCGTATTCATGATATATGATTGTTTCCTGCTACTGATTTGGATTTACCGATACTGGACATGAGAGCTGTTGATATGCGATATGTGGAATCCCACAACTATTGTTCTCGTTACATCGTTCTCGTTATATTGTTCCCGTTATATTGTTCCCGTTTCTCGTTATATTGTTCTATGCTATCAACAGAACTCTGGTCCAGTTATCATGTTACCCGTATCATGTACTGTATTTATTTTTATTCCATTGTATACATGACATATCAGATTATTAAAGCTAACTAGGGTATGGGGGAGACTTGACGGTTGATTAGATCTTATCGGGTGATGTACTGGATCCATATTGTTTTCCCACTGCAGGGGACGGTAGTGTTACCTACCACTTGCTCCATGAGCTCTTGTTACTTGATTCATGCTCCCCTCTTAGCGGGGGGCCCTGGTCCTAGCAGCCAGGGGCTTGTTTAAGGCCGTGATCCCGGGTATGCACGGGATACATCCACTCGATAAGAACTCCTCGACCATGAGTTTCCAATTAACATAATAAAATCAGTATACACAATAGTGACGTCGGGAACACTTGTTATTTGGTTACTCTCTCGTTTGGATAATGGTACCCATAGGCCATGTCCGGATGGGTTTGACTGGAGTGGAGGATTCTTCCAGAGAAAGAAAGAAGAGGAAGGAAAAGAAGAGAAAAGAAAAAGATTAAAATAATAAATTAATCTTTTAATATTGGCCTGATATTCGACCAGCTCTGAACGGTACCCAAAAATTACAGAAAATAGAGAATATATCTGAAGACGTAAGATGAAGACGGTTTGCAAATTAAAAATCCTGGAAGCTGTCGCCGGTACCGCCGGCGACACGGTTCGGCCGGATTTTCGATAAATTCAAAAAAAATCTCAAAAAATACCCGAACGCAGAGAATACGATTCTAAGACACATGGTGAAAGCCGATTCTCAAAATTCTACTCCGTTTGTGAAATAAAAATCGTAAAGCCTATTAGCGGTATTAGTCAACACCGACTACGGAGAATTTCCAAAATAATCCAGAAAAATTCCAAAAAATCCTGAAAAATCTAAAATATTAGAAAATAATTTTTGAAACTGAAATCGGCTCAATCGGACTACTACGGAGGTCAAATCAATTTTTGTATGTCGTATCGCGTACCGATACGGTAATACGTACACCGGGGATCAGGGGGTTACATTTCTCCCCACCTTACAAAAATTGCGTCCTCGCAATTTCTATCTTCTTGTCATATGGTTCTATCTTACTGTCATATGGATATACTTATTACATGTATTATTGTTCCATATTCCCGTATTCATGATATATGATTGTTTCTGTTACTGATATGGATTTACCGATACTGGACATGAGAGCTGTTGATATGCGATATGTGGAATCCCACAACTATTGTTCTTGTTACATCGTTCTCATTATATTGTTCCCGTTATATTGTTCTCGTTTCTCGTTATATTGTTCTATGCTATCAACAGAACTCTGGTCCAGTTATCATGTTACCCGTATCATGTACTGTATTTATTTTTGTTCCATTGTATACATGATATATCAGATCATAAAGCTAACTGGGGTATGGGGGAGACTTGACGGTTGATTAGATCTTATCGGGTGATGTATTGGATCCATATTGTTTTCCCACTGCAGGGGACGGTAGTGTTACCTACCACTTGCTCCATGAGCTCTTGTTACTTGATTCATGCTCCCCTCTTAGCGGAGGGCCCTGGTCCTACCAGCCAGGGGTTTGTTTAAGGCCGTGATCCCGGGTATGCATGGGATACATCCACCCGATAAGAACTCCTCGACCATGAGTTTCCAATTAACATAATAAAATCAGTATACACAATAGTGATGTCGGAAACACTTGTTATTTTGTTACTCTCTCGTTTGGATAATGGTACCCATAGCCATGTCCGGATGGGTTTGACTGGAGTGCGGGCTCCAGTATGAACTGCCAGTGGTATGGGACACTGGAAGAGAGTAATTAAAATACCAGGTGGTACTGATTGCTACTATTGTATAAATAACATGACTTGCCTGATACATATTTACTACTTGTTACTGTTCTTTTCCTGATACATGTTTACTATTGTATTGTTGTACTTATTATTGTACCTGATCATTTACCCGATATTATGTTACATGTATATTGTTACTTTGCCTGGTACATGTTACTTTCTTTTTGGTGGCATATTACACATGTTCTGCATTGCATCTATTCTGTTGTCTGTATACCTTGTAGACAACTGTATATGTATAACACAGTAGTGAGGTTATATTGTATATGCCCACTTGCATGTTCATATTGCATATGCCCACCTGCATGTTCACTTCGGTCATGTCACTACTAGCAAATTCATATCTATTACGTCACCACTAGACAATATTATTTATGCTATAACCTGGACACGAATAGAGACATGACCCGACGATTACATATTTATATTTGTCTACTGCTTATTACTGTTACCACATCATATCTTATATCTTATTATCGTGCTATTATTATTATAGTATATTCCTGCCTTCTTCATTTTACCACTCACTAGGTCGCTTTCTGACGACCCTGGGTTTGCATGCCCAGATTGGAGATCCGAGTTACCATAGCTTCAGAGAGTGCCTTGGAGTCACATGGGCGATTCCTCATCAGGACTATTCATAGGTATTTTAGTGCTTTATTTCTATTATCTTATTTATCCCTATTTTCATATCTGTTATGATAACTAACCTCTTTCTGCAGGTATTCTTGTACTTATTTCCTACTGGACCCCTTGTCTATATGGAGGCTATGCCCTGTACTGAGGCTTAACGTACGCGTGAGTGTGTTTTCACCTCACGTATGTACGTCGCCATAACGTCTCCGTAACCTACGGGATCGGGGCGTTACATAGTGGTATCAGAGCTTAGGTTCACACCTGGTGTGGGTAACCACCTAGGTCAGTACTCGGGTTCTTACCAACAATACAATCAGGTTCAGATTAACTTGTCTGTATCTGAAGTTGGGGTTCTAGTAATGAGTACAAGAATACCATGACCTTGACAATTCATTCCTTGACTCTGTTTTATTCCTTCCTTCCTTTCCGTTGTCAACCAGAGCATCCGATTTCCTTCTCGCTTTCCTTGCATCGTCTTGCTTCCCATCCGTTAGAATTAGTTCATTACCATTCTTCTCCATCCCAAGTTCCTTAATAGATAGCAGAGTGCGCAGCGGAAGTGTCGTGGACCCGTCACCCTTAGGCTTTGGGGTTGAAAATTATAAAGTAAGGAGGCGTGACAAGTTGTCTTCTTCTAAGGGTACGTCAGCAGAGGCATTGGCGATAAGAGGCAGGAGTACCAATCGGAAGGCAAAGGTGATCGTGGGATCAAAGTACAGGCCACATTTTAAAGATCTGAAGAAGAACCAGTGCACTTCTGCAAAGATTTAGGGCACTAAAAGATTAACTGTCCAAAGGCTAAGGGTAAGAAGAATGAATCGAAGACCGAAGCAAATCTCGCACAGGTGGTCAGTGCTCAAGTTAGTACTTCACAGGTAGGTGGATCAGACTCAGACTCATCGGTATTCTCTTTCTCCGTTACTACTCCTATTGTTGGTTACTCAAGAGACTCTGAATGGATGTTAGATACTAGAGCTACCTATCATGTATGCCCAAATAGGGATTGATTTTCTAGCTTTGAGAAGCTAGATGGATGTTTTGTTATCATGGATAATGATCGCCCATGTAACATGAAAGGAATAGATACAGTCCAAATTAAGATGTTTGAGGATGGTGCAGGAACTGAAAGAATTGAGATATGTACCTCAACTTAAAAGGACTCTTACCTCAGTTGGTGCTTTGAAAATATTGTGTCTTGAGGTATCTATAAGAGATAGTATTCTCAAGATGACTAAAGGCTCAATGGTGATTTTGAAGGGCGTCTGCTGAAATAATCTCTACTACTTGAAGGGTAGTATAATTACAGGTCAAGTGACAAATTCTACAGATTCAGATGATGATTCTATTAGGTTGTGGCATATGGGGCTCGGACATACAAGAGAAATCTTTGTAAGCTCTTGCAAAGTAAGGTCTGTTGAAAGGTGCTAAAACCTGCAAATTAGAGTTTTGTGTACATTGCATCATCGGAAAGGAGATAAAGGTGAAATTTAGTACAATGACTCACTGCACCAAGGAGATTTTAGATTATATTCACACTGATATTTGGGGACCTGCCAAGACGGCATCTATTAGAGGTAATCACTACTTTGTGACTTTTATAAATAATTATTTTAGACGATGTTGGGTATACACTATAAAGAACAAAGGGAAAGTCCTAGAATTATTTGTGAAGTGAAAGAAAAATATGGAGAAAAGTACGAGAAGAAAGATTAAGGTGCTCCGGTCAGATAACAAAGGTGAGTATAAGAGTGATCCTTTCCTAAAATTATGTCATGATGAGGGCATAGAAAGGCACTTCATAGTAAGAAAAATACAACAATAAAATGGGTAGTCGAAAGGATGAATAGAACCTTGCTAGAAAAGGTCCGATGTATATATCCAACACCGAATTATCAAAAAAAATTTGGGCTGAGGTTTTGGCATATGCTTGCTATCTCGTTAACAGGTTGCCTTCGTCTGCATAGGAGGTAAAACTTCTCTGAAAGTTTGATCTGGGAAAGCTGCTCATGATTATGATTCACTAAGGGTATTGGGTGTCTGACCTACTATTACGTTAAGGACGTTAAGTTAGACTAAAGAGTGAAGAAAGGTGTGTTCGTAGGATTCAAGAAAGGAGTAAAAGGCTACAAGATTTAGGATCCTAAGGATAAGAAGTTTATTCTCAGCAGAGAGTTCATGTTTGATGAAGCTTCAATGTTGAAGCCTACAATCTCTCCGCAGTAGAGATTAAGAAGATTAAAGGGATATCGCAGTAGATGGAGAATGATGCTTGTTCACCGTCTCTAAAAAGATCAGTTTTATTAGAGATCATACCCACGGTGACACAGGGTAGTAATCATGTAGCCAATCAGGATAAAGATGATGATGAGAATCATGAACAGGCTATGGATGATGTCCATGAATCCATTATAGTTGGAAAAACTAAAAGAAATTCACGTAAGACTAGTTGGCTCAATACAGATATGGTTGTGACCTATGCTCTCCCAGTCATTGAAGAGGCGATCTCGTCTACATATAGGGAAGCTGAAATCAGTTCAAAGTCAAAGAAAGGATGCCATAATGGAAGAGATGAGTTCTCTATACAAGAATGACATTGGGAACTGACATAGTTGCCTAAGAAAAAGAAGGCAATTGGCTGTAAAGGGGAATATGCAAAAAAACAAGAATCTCTCAAAGATAATATTGTACACTATAAAGCCAGATTGGTAGTTAAAGGCTACGCACAGCGAGAAGGCATTGACTACAATGAGGTATTCTCACATGTTGTAAAGTACTTATCGATTCGGATTTTGCTGACGCTGGTAGCACATTATGAGTTAGAACTTAACCAGCTCGATACAAAGACCGCATTTCTCTATGACGATCTTGAAGAGGAGATCTATATGTCTCTGCTGATAGGGTTCAAAATTGCAAGAAAGGAGAATATGACATGTGTAGGCTATCAAAAAATTACTCAAAAATTACTAAGGACAAAGTCTCAGACGCGGACCTCGCAAACACGGAGATCAACGCGGACCTCGCAAACACGGAGATCAACGCGGAGGCCGCCAGACACGGACCTCACGTCCGTTGTCAAATACGGAGGTCACCAGAAATGGACCTCGCATCCTTTATCAAACGCGAAGGTTACCAGATGCCGACCTCGCATCCTTTATCAAATGTGAAGATCGTGTTCCAACACAGACGCGAGCCTATAAGCTCAGCGTCACAACATCAGAGCGAGATCCACGACCAATGCGAGACCCGCGTTTCTGCTATAACTGTCAATCATGACTGGGTCAATCACTCCCACGTTCTCCCCACTTAATGAGGGATTAATCCCTATTAATGGAGAGATTTAAGGGGGTCGTTACACCCCAATTCCTTTATAAATAGCTATGAATAGCTAGAGAAGGGGGGCCTCTAGAAACGACCTATAGAGGAGAGTCCTGGTGGAGGAATCTAAGAAGCCATTGGCAGAGGGGGAGAACTACCTCACCAGTATTCGACCTCGAAGATCTTATCGCCTGGAAAGAGTTCAACTCTTTTTATTAACTTGTTGAGTTCAAGTTCTTTAAATCTTATTGAGATTCCATTACTGATAGGAGTCATGCTACTCCATTAGTAGATCCAAAGAGAGGACCCACAAGAGGAACTTGACGTTCGGCCGGTCAACGGAGAACAAGACTCGCTCTCCCCGCCACGCGAAGAACCCAGTTTAAAAAAAGGAGAATCAATCAAAAGATTTTCTCTCTTTTGTAATCAGATTGTATCCGTTGTAATATTCTATTCAATTAAAAGAATTTCGCAATTGTAATTTTTGACCCATACAGAAGATGGTGACTCTGCTGGAGATTGTGATCTTTCTCAACCAACAAGAAAGTGGTGGCGCAAGCCAACGTCCAGATGCTTGGATCCACAGTCGTATCACTTGTGATCGAATTTGACTAAGAGAAATTGAACTCCCTCAAAGTTTCGGGAGTCTCCCGTGGAGACAACGTGGTTAGCCCTAACGTCTCTTTAGAGACCCGCACCATCACCCACGGTCAAGATGACAATAGAGGCCAATCTCCTTGGCATCCTTCTATCAAGGCACTGCTAGTTTCGGACGCTGAGGTTTTCCAACAACCTCTGCAACTGAATCGGAATACTGAGAGATGGCGAAGGCGTCGCGCTCCTCATCAGCAGGCAGAAGTGGCTGCAATAGCACATGTGGCCTGCGTCAACGTTTCCCACGAGACCTGCGAGGCCAACAATGATGAAGGCCAATCTCCCCGTACCTCTCCTCTCTAAATTCCTCAACACCAGGTTATCAGGGGTCCCTAACAACTCGTGAAGCGAAACCAGAATGCTGAAAGTCGACAAAAGTATCACTCATATCAATAACAGATGGAAGAAATTAAAAAAGCCATCTGTTCAACACATACAGAATGCGGCCTCAGGCCCGCGTTTTCTCTGATCAGCACGAGACTCCCATCTCAGATCCTTAACACGAGGCCCGCGTCTCTATATCAGAACGCGAAGCCTGCGTTTCCCAGCAAAAATGTGAGGCCCGCATCTTTATATCAAAATGCAGAGCTCATGAGGCCCGCGTTTTTGTAACTGAATGCGAAGCCTGCATTTTAACATTAGAATGTGAGGCTCGCGTTTCACCTCACAGATGCGACGTTCAGCAACGCGAAGTCTGCATCTCTTCTCAAAAACGTGAGACCTGTGTCTTTGTGCCAAAACGCGAGACTCGCGTCTCTTTTGCAGAGAGCGAACCTCATTTTTCAATTCAAAACGTGAGTCTCGCGTCTCTGAGACTTGCGTTTCTGAGTTACGGCATAAGACTCATGTCACTCTCTGATGGTTAAGGTCAGAGCTGAATCGGGATGTCATCATCCTCAAAGACTCGAGGCTGATCTCTTCGATTCCTGCAATAGATCTAAGAGATTACTTGATAAAGAAGAGGAGTGTTCATCAAATCACTCTGCAATGTTGTTATGAATGGCTCATCACAGCGGTGCTCTCTGAATGCCACTGCAGCTCGCATACGAGCAAGCAATTGGCATTTAATCAGCTGTCAGCGGCCCCTGTCTCTAACTCAGGTAAGGCACCGCTCCCGCAGGAAGAGAACCTTCTCTAACACTGACACAGAGTGCCCTGAGGTTATTTCTGTAATATCTCATTTTAAAAATATATATACAAGATTTAATAGTAATGAAAGTACACCTAGAGGGGGGTAAATAGGTGTACGGCTAATCTAATGAGCTAAATGCGAAAATTAAAACTTAATTGCAACTACACTTAATGCAACCAACGAGTGTAGCCGAATTCCAGTGAAGGGCTCTAGACTAACTCCTCTTGATTCCTCTGAATAAGAGTTGAGGCGCTATATGAAGCCCTCGTGGTTAAGCACAAGTGAGGCACACACAAACAAGCCAAGCATATAATGTATGTAAGACAATATGAATGATGCAAGGCACAAGAGTAAAGAGAGAGAGTAAGAGTCAATGGATCAATCGCTAACACACGAATATGTTTCGAGGTTCGAGCACACAGCTCTACGTCCCCACCTTCACACAAAAGGATTTCCAATCTACTTGTCCACACAGGACTTCCACACAGGGAATCTCCACTGAGGATTTGGGGCAATTACAATATGGAGTACACAACTCCTCTCTCAACCAAAACAATCTCTACACTTAGAGGCTAGGCACAAAGCCACACAAACACCACCTCACACAAGAGGGGTAGGAACTTAGCCAATACACAATCACCTCACACTTGAGGGATTTAACCACAAACTCTACCTCTCACTAGAGGGAGCCAAACACCAATCTCCACCTCTCACTAGAGGGAGCCAACTACCTCTCCAAAATCAACCTCTACACAAGAGGGATAACACAAGTAATGAGGGTTTACAACCTGATGGTATATCTCAACCACAAACCAATTTTTCCACAAATAAAAGATCCTATAGATAGGATAGAATGATATAGCTCAAGTGTGAAAAATCAAGATGTTGGAAAACAAATCACAAAGAAAAATACTTGAGAAAATAACTTAGTATTTGATAGAAACGAAGAACAAAGCAAATATCCCAAATCTATTATTTTCTTTGATTTTTCTAACTCTTAAAAATAAATAAAGAATAATCTTTAAAACCAATAAACTCTTTTGAAAACTTGCTTTTAAAATACTAGAGAATAGATGAATTTTTGCTCATAAAAATCTTGGAGAAAACCTCTCTCAAATGGGGTATTTATAACCCCAAAAGGAATCTGCCCGTTGGCAGCAGACAAGGCCAGAATTGGCCTTCCGGTCGACCGGCCAACAGTCGAATTCTGACCGTTGAGCCTTCCAGTCGACCGCCGGTCGACTGGGCCCTGAACCAGAGAGCAACGACTCTCTGGCCGGTCGACCACCAGGTCGACCGAGGCAACCGGAGAGTGGGTTGCCTTCAGTCGGTCGACCGTGCGGTCGACCGGCCAACTGACACCGCCAAGTGCGCATCCTTGTGCACGTCCGGTCGACCGCTCCGGCTCGATCGACCGGCTCCTGGTCTGGTGAACCGTACGGTCGACCGCCAGAGCCTGGCAGAAATAGATTAGGACTGAAAAACTTAGTTTTTAAATACAAAATAAATCCCATAAAATTCTCTAAAAATTCAAAAAAATAAGTTCAGTATAATACATTGATATATAAACATGTGTGAAAATTTTCAACACAAATTTCAAACAATTTGAACCATTTTTGTGTTATGGAAGTTTTGCCGAAAACCAAAATCTGTATTTTCTAAAACTTAGATTTTTCAAATGGAAATTTGATTTCTCCAAAACTCATCCAAATACAAAAACATGATATTTGAATAACTTTTAGGCATGTAGTATATGGATATACTCCATATACATATAAAGATATATATCAATGTTTTTGATATTAAATCCGAAAATATGTTTTGTTAAAACACAAAACTCCAAACACATGAATAGACATATCAAAATAAGTTTGTCTAAGATATGAAGCATACATGTATATAGAACAAATATAATATACATTAAACAATGTAAACTTGTATTGATACTATCTATTCATGAAAACCAAGATCAGTTAAACCAAAAATCAAAAACTAATAAACATGAAAACTTAAACAAGTGTGTGTGTTGTGAACTTGAGCATATCACACTATCTAGTCTTTACAAATAGATCTAAAGAAAAATCTAAACTATATACCGAAGTCTACTTGACGAACTCTGTCTTCAAGCCGACTCGATCCAAACCGTGATCCACCGAACTTGACTCCAACGAGTGCTAGATATGACTTTGTCGCTCGGGCTCTTGAATCACCATGTGAATGCTCCAAAATACCTTTGTTGAAACAAATCACCTACTAATATCTTAGTTAAGTATATGAAACTAAACATCACAAGAATATTAGTAAACATAACTACATGAGTTAATCATCATCAAACTAGAGTGGAAGCCTCTGGGCCAACAAGTAATTGATAGTATTTTGATATTACAAGTAATTTGTTTTAATTATTAATTAATTTCTAAGGTGGGTTGTTATTATTAATCCTTATTGTTACTATTATGCTTAATTATTATGATTTTTAATTAATTAATATAGTTTGGATTATATCAATTTTCTTTTCCTCTTTTCATTTTTGCCTTTTTCCTTGAGCCCCAAACCCGAGCCCAGAGGCCTAAGCCATCTATCTATTTATACATCTCTTCCTAATCTATATCCTATACACTAATCTAAATTTAATCCTAATCCTATATCCATTAGCTTCCAAACCCAATACCTTTTTAACCTAAATCTTATCCTAACAAATCATATCCTAACAACCTTATGTCAATCCCAACCTACTCCAAATCTTAACTAAATCCTAACTAATAAATAAAAATCCTAACTAATCCTAATTATATCTAAACTCCATTCAAAATCCATCTCCTTTCTTTTTCTCCCCATCCACCTTGGCCGAACCCGGGCTTTTCTTCATCTCCTTGATGCAAGCTGACCTCCCCTCCCTTTTTCCCTCGTCGGAGATCCACGCGCGTATCCACCTTGTAGCGCCCACTCCTCTTTCATCTCTATCAGCCAATTCCTCCACCACTAAGCTTTGTAGTTTTTCCCTTGTCGATCTTCCCTGAAGCGCCTTCTCGCCTGAGCTCTCCATCACCTCGTTCCGCCTGCCACCATGCCCTGCGCCATCTACTCCTTGGCCGAGACCTGTTCACCGTACACCGCACCCCCTCCAATGCGCAACCTCCTCTCTGAGCTCCGTCTCCACCTTCCCTCGCCACCATGGCCGTGGCAACCCTGCAAATCACCAGGCCGCCTTCACCTCTTCATGGCTAGGTTGGCACCTTCATGCCCTTTGTCGGACCTGTGCCTCTTCTTCGACCAACACCCAACAACCTGGAGGCAGGCCACGCACAACCCTCGATTGCCGAGCTCTTGGCACACTCCCTCCTTCGTGTGTCTCGATGGCCAGGCCCTTGGCCGCAAGCACACTCCACAGCCAACCATTTTCTTCTCCTCCTTTTTCATATGACCAACATTTTTTGCTTCCTCTTCCCCTTGCCGTCGGGACCTGCTAGAGCACGATTTTCTCTATCGGCGAGCGGGAGGATACTCCACTCTTCTCTAACTTTCCATCGACATCCTCCATGGCCTCCGTCGGCGCGCTGCAAACAACCCATTGCGTGAATCTCCTCCCTCTCTCTTATATAACTTGCACGTATATATTTAATTATGTAACAATGTGTGCACTAATATGTATAATTGCTTTTAATGTATGTATATGTGTATGAGTATGTGTGTTTGTACTATATGCTTGAGTGTGTGTGTTACGGTGGGAGTGCGTGAGTTCATGTGCGTATATATAGTATATATGTATGTAAGTGTGGGCATGTATGCATATAGTATATATGTTTGTGTATACTTGTATACGTATGTATGTGGGTGTACATGTATGTGTCTCCGTGTATGTATGTGGAGTGTGTATGTGTACGAGTGTATGTTCGTATGAGTTCATGAGTATGATTGTGTATTACAGCGTTTCGAACTCGCTCGGATGATCTAACTCGGAATGGGAGACTCGAATTTGTACCCATTCTGGACCCGATACGATGGCGATTCGAAGACCGATTCATGGGATGATTTGTAAAGCAGTACTAGTTCGTGCAGTGAAGACGAGATGGCAATTCGGTTCTGAAATCACGTCATTTCATATGAGTGTTTGTTCTTATGTATTTCTTTATATACTGTTATTGGTATGCGCTTACATGTTAATCTTATCATTTCATGTGACTTTCTGTTATACATTACCAATTTGATTACTTGTATCACTTCGTGAGACATCAATTATTGTTCACCTTATTTAGGCAGTTGATATGAGCGTTTCTCTGTATCATTTCATGTGGTAGTTAGTCACCCCTATTGATTCAGGACTGTTTGTGATATATAGTAGACTGTGAGTTGATTCGATTTACTGATCAGTTGACCTACTTCATATTGGAGAATTGAGAACATACCTTATGTGTAGTGTTTATCGGAAGTTGTTAGTAATATTTCGACCGGAACTCTTTTGGATATTATGGATAGGTAGACATGGCGTTGCTAAATCAATGGACTGACTTTCCTGATTTTTGGATTGGTATAGACTTAATTAGAGTTGGAGTAGACCTGAGATATATATTCATTTTTGTTAGATCTTGATCAATATTTAGATGGGATTGATCGTAGATAGATTTTGATTGTTCGAGTGAATATCTTATCCTTAGTTTTGATGAATACTATGAGTTGATTTTGGATTATCGGTTATAAGTATTTTAGGATCTATTCACTGATTATTAGTTTATCAAAGTATGGAAGAACTTATTGATGTTGAGTATCAGAGATAGACTATTTTAGGTTGCAGTTATTTTAGGATGTTACCATCTTTAGTTACAATTTTGGTATCTGTTGATCTAGTTTAACATTGAGGAATTCAGCAGACATTTTTAGATTTCATGTTATTTAAGGGTGTTCTACTCCATATTTAAGATTCAATTTCTGTTGATTTAAGTTAATTTCAAGGATAATCAGTAGGCTACTTTTTATGATTGATTCTTGACTTATTCAGTTATAGAGATAGAGTTATTATGGGATTGATTTCATATGTATCGGTGAGTTTGTACTTCAGAGTTGATAGCACTTATTATTTGATCATGATTATTGGTGAGTTAAAAGATTAGAACAGATTGGTAACAATGAGAGACTGGTTATTGATTTATTGGACTTGTAATTTACTGTACCGGATTACCTTGACATAGATTGGTAATTGATGTTTACGATGACTGTATCGAGATTATGAGTTGATGGATTCATTACTGTTATATCTAATATCGTGGATGAGATTTTGATCAGTTATATGAGATTGTAAATTAACTAGAAGGTATAGGACTGTTATTAGTACTCGTGTTACTGAATATTACTGGTAAAGTATTGCTTGACCGTAACACCATGTACAGATCTATTCATCGTATACAAGGTTACTGTTACTGTCTACTGTTCCTGATATTGCTCACTGTGTATATGATTACTATCGACTGTTGTACTGTACAGTTACTGTCACTGTATCATCCCGATATTCTAAGTAACACGATCTTGATTGTTTAACTGAATTAAATAATAATATAAATGGATAACTTACACAGGGATTAAGGAAATTGATGGAGGAGACAACAACTGTATTTTGGGTGGACTTAAGATATAAGTTGCGTAGCCGACTTATGGTTCCACTGCAGGGTTCCGGGGATGATTAACATCCCATCTGTTTATTATTCCACAGTGTTAATGTGAGTATTATTTCATAGTGATACTGTGAGTACTGTTACTGACTACCTGGCGGTGGGGCCTAGTTCAGACCAGGCATACGGGCCGTGGTCTCGGGTATGAACAGGACCCACCTAAAACATGAATAATGTCTCCAACCGATCAGTTTCAATAACTTAATACCCTGATTGACACGTGCAGTAGGCATATTATGGGATGCGTCTATTACAGGTGGCAATTGGTGTTCACTGTCATAATTGATAATAAAGCTAAAATATTATACTGATATTATAGACTGAACATAAATATATAAATATTATAATAGACACCTGATTGTACAATGGACCCTAACATGACTTATTCTTCTCACATGATATATATAAATATATATGTATATATATACACTGTGATAGACACCTGACTAGACTTGACATTTGATTTCTGTATTTATTGACTTTATTTCTCTCTGTTCATATTTTATATTTTATATATGTCTTTTTTCAGTGCTGTTTATTATTATGCACACACTGTTTATATGCATGAGCACTTCCACTTTTTCTTACACACTCATTAGGTCGCTTCCTGATGACCCTAAATTCGTACGTTCAGATATTGGATGTTTCATGTTATTAATCAGGTATTGGGAGAGGATCACAGGCATCTTGAGGAGCCGGAGTTCTCTCTTACTCAATCATTTTTTTCGATATTTTCTGCCTCTTCTTTATTCCATTGCTTTCATGATTCTATGCATTGGACTCATTCTTATTTTATTCTTTTATTTATCTGTTATCATGTGTGGACGTTTATATGTGACATTGCAGTGATGTTGATTTACCATAGTGATTATTAAGCTTGTTAAGGTTACTTTAGGCTTAGCGTATCTGCGTGGAGTATTTTCCTCGCATATATACGTCGCTAACTCTTGTCGCGATTCTGTTTCTACGTATTTTGGGAAGCGGGGCGTGACACTTCAAACTTGGTGGATCCAAACACCTCACCAAGTAAGTCCAAAGGGAAGCAGTCGATCGTCAGCTCCGAAAAGCCTGACGATGAACCATTTAGTTTGAGAGAATTACTGACCGAACCAGAAGGAGTATACCAGCATACTCGTACTCGGACTGGTACAATCTGTTGGCCCAAAGGCCCATCACTCTAGTTTTGATGATGATCAACTCATGAAGTTATGATTACTAATGATCTTGTGTTTAATTAGTGACAGATTCATTATCAAGATCTTAGTAGGTGCATAGCTCAATAAAGGATAAAATGCTAAGATTTGGAGCTTGCACGGTGTGATCCAAGGAGCTTTTGGATCAAGCTTGGACCAAGTCAAGAGATGAAGACTTGTGTCTAGGTATAAGATTTTTGTTTTTTAGATAAAATGTAAAGGATAGAATAGTTGGTGGATTGCTCAAGTTCATATCACACACACACTCTTGATTTATATGTGTTTTCATAAAAGATTTTTAGTTCTAGAAAAATACCGTTTTGGTTTTTGGTGTTTCAAATATACATGTGTTTTTAACCAAAACCATTTTAAAACTCTCGACCGTTCTGCTGACACACTTTTAGTTTTCTAGTCATAACTTTTGATTCCTATATTCAATTAATATGATTTATATTGCATTTTAAAGATGACTTTCAGAGCTACATTTAATATTCAATAATCATTTTCTGATTTAAATGTTAAGAATGTCAAATATTGGGTTGAAGTCTGAAAAACAGTTTACAGTTTCTGATTTGATACCTTTTAGTATTTTATTGATAACTTTCAATTCCGAATTGATATTGATTTGAGTTAAGTTGGATTAGAAAGAAGACTTCAATATCTACAAATTCATCCTATATACTTATTCACAAATTCGAACGTTTTAGACCTCAAAACTGTACTCCAAGTTAACCTATTGTACAGAGGTCGGTCGACCGGGCGGGTCGACCGGAACCAAGTGCGGTCGACCGCAACGGTCGACCAGCGTGCACAAAAACGTGCACGTTTAGCGGGTCGACCGGGCCGGTCGACCGGAACTGAGATCAGTGCTCTCTGTTCTTCTGGGTCGACCGGGCCGGTCGACCGGAGGCTGTAACGGTCGGATTTTTGACCGTTAGCGGTCGACCGGACCGGTCGACCGGCTGCTCTGACAGACCCCAACGGCTATATTTTTCTGGCCTATAAATTGGGGGGTCTTGTCATTGTTTTGAGCCAAGATTTTGGAGACCTTTAGAGCCAGTTTTTCCCATACTTTCAGAAGAGTTTTCTCCACAAAATAGTGAGCAAATATTTCCTATCTAAAGGGAAGATTTTATAAAGAGTGTTTAAAGTGATTTCTTGAGTTTTTCACCATAGTTCTTTCCTTGCTTTTCTCACACCACACTTGAGCTATCCATTGCTATTCATCTTATAGGAGTGTTGTAGTGAGAGCTTTTATTGGTGATCAAAGTGTTGGATCACCAAGATTTCAATCTTGTACTTTGAGGAGACGGGCAAGTGTGCTCGTGGTGGTTTGGAGTTCGGTTGTGAACTCTTTGGTTCGAGGTGCGGCCTCGGCAAGCTTGTGGGGCTTGCGGTGTGTAAGGGACTAGGGAGTCCGAGGGCTTGTAGGTGTTGCGGCACCGAGGGGAGATCCATTGGGATCTTGCATAGTGAAAATCCTTCGTGTGTCGAAGGCGGGGATGTAGAGCAAGTGTGCTCGAACCTCGAAACATACCCTTGTGTTTGCGATTGCCATCTCTCTCTCTCTCTCTCTATCTCCTTTATATCTTGCATAGCTTATATTGTCTTTACATTTACATGCTTGATATATCTTGTGTGCATAATTGATATATATTCTTGCGTGGGATTGTGTCTAACACTTGTATTCAACCAAGAGAGCCAACGCGGCACCTCAACCCATTCAAGGGGAATCTAGAGGAGTTTGTCCAGAGCCCTTCACGGGGAATTCGGTAACACTCTTGTGTTATACGTGGTGTTTAGTGTAAAAGATTTAATTAGGTCATAATTGTTTTAGCTTCCGCATTATTTGCATAATTTACCATTAAGTGACCATTAGATTAGCCATCACCTATTCACCCCCCTCTAGGTGAACTTACAATTGGTATCAGAGCTTGGTACTCTGATTTGGGTCTAACAACCTAGAGTAAAAGATCCTCATTTTTAGGCTAATCACAAGATTTGTACACACACCATGGACTTCATGTCACCACCCACCTTTGACATCCTTAACATCAACATTGGAAGGTTAAGATGTCATTGTACCTCAAGGCCTTAGGCATTCATGTATATCTTGCTACTACTAATGATTCATATTTTAATAATAGCAAGTACTTTGAGGCTAATGCAAAAGCCCTTCATGCTATCAAGTCAACCCTAAATGATGATTATTTATCTAGGGTTTCTAATGTTGAATCGGCTTTTGTAGTATGGAACATCATCACCTCCCTCGGCGAAAAGATCTATACTATGCGGGGAGTGACTCGGACGTTGGAAGCGACACCTCCAACAAGTGCTACATGGTCCAAGGGGATAACCCCTTGAGGTAAACTCCGAATCCGATGATGAGGACATGTCATATGATGAGCTATCTACTTTTTGTCATCTATTGCTTGAAAAATATGACATGATTAAAAAGGAAAATAAAAATTGAAAAAGAATATTGCTTGCATGCATGTAGAACAAGACTCTTTTAAATCTAACATTGCATGTTTAGAAAAAGACAACAATAATTTGAAAAAGAATTTTGATGCCATGCTTAATGAAAAAGATTCATTAGAAAATAAAATGGCATGCTTAGAAAAAGAAAATAAAAATTTGAAAAATGAGAATGTTTCCTTGCTTACAAAATTGAATGATTTATGTGAAGGAAACACTATTTTGAAAAAGAAAGTTGATTTGGTGGAAAAACAAAAAGAAGTTGTTTTTCAAGAAAATATTACTTTGAAAAGAAAATTTGTTGAAAAGGAAAAAGAATTTGTTTCTAAAAAGAAGAAGAAAAATAATTCTATATCTCACCATGCTTTACATGCCACCACTAATGAGATTAAAGATTTGAAAAATAAAATGGATGGTTTGAGTTCAACTTTGAACTCTTGTGCTTTTCATCATTCTAGGTTGGAGTCAATGTTTTCAAAGAAACAAACTCCACACATTCATGCACATCACTCTCATCATCATGCTTATGTTGCACAACATGATCACACTCCTACACATAAGCATACTAAGGTGTACGTATGTACACATTGTGGCCGCAAAGGCCATTTAGCAAAGTTTTGTTATGATAATATTAATTCTCTAAATTTTGCTAATTATAAAAGATTTTGGGTTCCTTACAACAAGACTAACCCCAAAGGACCCAAAAAAATATGGGTACTAAAACCCCCACCATTTGCTTTTGATGTAGGTGAGGGCTCTCACAAGACGTGAGAGGATTGGTGCCTTGGTAGTGGATGCAATGGACTTGATGGACAAACATTTGGATGCATCGCTATCAAGGAGCTTTGGTGGGACAACCACCATATTTGGAGCTTTGGAGTTGGTAACACTCTCTAAACTCCTACTTTTATGTACATACTTTTAATTTCATATATTCATAGCATGTTCATATTTTATGTATTTTTGTGCTTCATGTGGTATGAACTAGTTTAAATGTAGATTTTATCAAACTTGCATGTATACATGTACAAATAGTGAATTATAATTGACTCATATATGATTGAACTTCATGCTCATTTGTATCCACTAAATGCATATGTATAATCTAGTTTTGATGATTCTTGTTTATACATGTTTTACCTATTTTATGACTTTACTTCATGTATATGTATTTTTAATTCACATCTAATAAATATACATGTATACCCGTGAGTCTCTTGCCTTCATGCAAACATTATTAATAGACTCTTTTATATTTGGGATATGTATGTGTATTGTTAGGATTGGATTAATCATACATATACCATGAGATTAGTGTTTTGATGAAAAATGATTTTTCGTGTTTTTGTTAAAAAATGTGACTTATGATCTTTTTGAGCTTCATTGACTATTTTCATAAAAATGCTATTTACATGATAGTTTAACACTCACACTTCTGTTAAAAATTATTTTGAGCCATATAGACCATGAGTGCTTAAATTTTTGTGTATCTAGTTATGTTTATGAAAAACATAAGTTTTGTTATATTTAAAGGATCTTTAACTAGTTTTTCAAAAACAAATTATACTAGTTATTTATTCTTCAAATAGTTTTTAAGATTTACACATGATTCTATTTTTCTCAAAATTTATTTGTTGCTTCATGTATTGAGTATTAGTTTATAAATGTTAGTTTTATCAACACTAGGAGTTATACTTGAACATTTTGTGGGCCACAAATAATCCTATTTGTATTTGTGCTTGAATGCTTATTTGAACCTATGAAATGTGCTTGTATTGCTTAGTTTTGATGATACATACATCTTTAACCTTGTATTCACTTTTGGATTTGATTTATGATCATGTGTTTTCATTTCATGTATATGTGTATTTTGTCAAACTTTAAGATATACATGTATACCTCTTGAGTCATTTGCCCTTCATGCAAATCTATATATATGGACTCAATTGTTTTTGGGGTATGTGTGTATACTTCTTGTGTTGTCAAAACATACATATACCTTGAAATATATATTTTTTTAAAAATTTTTTTTTTTTGTAGATTATAGTATGAGATATACACTTGAACTTACCTTATGTCAATTGGTATCATTGGATCATTTCAATTGGTATCAATATGATTCCTTTTTGTATATACTCATGTTTTGATTATATGTATGTATGCTTTCAAATTCACATTATATCAATTTCTATTGGTATTCCCTTTTCATACATATATGTCTTATTTGTGCTTAGTTAAAATTGTCTTACATATTTAAAGCACAAAGGTTATTAATGCTAAGCTAAATTCAAATCTTATTTTTCAAGCTTATGCATTAGTTTTTAATTGGTATCAATATGGTTGATCATTACTTTACTATTGATCACTATTTTACAATTGATCTTTTTCAAAATTGATATCAAAATTCAAAATTTGTTTTATCGAGAGAATTCAAAATTTTGTTTGATAAGAAAAATTCAAAATTTTTGATTTGTATTGCCTATATGCAAGGAGAGCTTAACATCTCTCTTACATATAGATTCATGTTGAGTATATTATAAATTGAGGAGCTTGACAACTCTTCTTTATATGATATACGTGTGTAGGGGGAGCTTCACATCTCCTCTTATGCATTACATAATATGCGTTATGTGAATTAGGGCTTGTCATCCCTCTTTCATATAATGTATATGTGTAGGGAAGCTAACTTAGCGTCTTCCTCTTCATGAATGTATATCGCATATAAATTTTTATCGATTGATTACCCCTTCTTGATCTCTTTGTTTTTGACAAAAAGGGGGAGAAAAATTTGTTTGATTTGATTTTACTTTGGACCCCTTTGTTGATGATTGACAAAAAGGGGGAGAAGAATTTGAGAGTTATATGCATGTTGAGTAAGATTTATGTTTATGCATATGTATTTTTGTATTGCAAATAGGAGAAAAAGATTTTAATTTATGCTTGTTGCATGTTTTATCTCCATACTTGCATACATATTCATGTGCCTCATTGCCATATTTATTATTTTGTGTTATGCATGAGTTAAGGGGGAGCTTCGTTGAAGCTTTACTTTAATCCATGCATATATAACTTCATGAGTTTTGTCATCATCAAAAAGGGGGAGATTATTGGCCCAAAGGCCCATCACTCTAGTTTTGATGATGATCAACTCATGAAGTTATGATTACTAATGATCTTGTGTTTAATTAGTGACAGATTCATTATCAAGATCTTAGTAGGTGCATAGCTCAACAAAGGATAAAATGCTAAGATTTGGAGCTTGCACGGTGTGATCCAAGGAGCTTTTGGATCAAGCTTGGACCAAGTCAAGAGATGAAGACTTGTGTCTAGGTATAAAATTTTTGTTTTTAGATAAAATGTAAAGGATAGAATAGTTGGTGGATTGCTCAAGTTCATATCACACACACACTCTTGATTTATATGTGTTTTCATAAAACATTTTTAGTTCTAGAAAAATACCGTTTTGATTTTTTGTGTTTCAAATATACATGTGTTTTTAACCAAAACCATTTTAGAACTCTCGACCGTTCTGCTGATCTGCTCGACACACTTTAGTTTTCTAGTCATAACTTTTGATTCCTATATTCAATTAATATGATTTATATTGCATTTTAAAGATGACTTTCAGAGCTACATTTAATATTCAATAATCATTTTCTGATTTAAATGTTAAGAATGTCAAATATTGGGTTGAAGTCTGAAAAATAGTTTACAGTTTCTGATTTGATACCTTTTAGTATTTTATTGATAACTTTCAATTCCGAATTGATATTGATTTGCTTGAAGTTGCATTAGACAGAAGACTTCAATATCTACAAATTCATCCTATATACTTATTCCCAATTCGAACGTTTTAGACCTCAAAACTATGATCCAAGTTAACCTATTGTACAGAGGTCGGTCGACCGGGCGGGTCGACCGGAACCAAGTGCGGTCGACCGCAACGGTCGACCGACGTGCACAAAAATGTGCACGTTTGGCGGGTCGACCAGGCCGGTCGACCGGAACTGAGAGCAGTGCTCTCTGTTCTTCTGGGTCGATCGGGCCGGTCGACCGGAGGCTGTAACGGTCGGATTTTTGACCGTTGGCGGTCGACCGGACCGGTCGACCGGCAGCTCTGACAGACCCCAACGGCTATATTTTTCTGGCCTATAAATTGGGGGGTCTTGTCATTGTTTTGAGCCAAGATTTTGGAGACCTTTAGAGCCAGTTTTTCCCATACTTTCAGAAGAGTTTTCTCCACAAAATAGTGAGCAAATATTTCCTATCTAAAGGGAAGATTTTATAAAGAGTGTTTAAAGTGATTTCTTGAGTTTTTCACCATAGTTCTTTTCTTGCTTTTCTCACACCACACTTGAGCTATCCATTGCTATTCATCTTATAGGAGTGTTGTAGTGAGAGCTTTTATTGGTGATCAAAGTGTTGGATCACCAAGATTTCAATCTTGTACTTTGAGGAGACGGGCAAGTGTGCTCGTGGTGGTTTGGAGTTCGGTTGTGAACTCTTTGGTTCGAGGTGCGGCCTCGGCAAGCTTGTGGGGCTTGCGGTGTGTAAGGGACTAGGGAGTCCGAGGGCTTGTAGGTGTTGCGGCACCGAGGAGAGATCCATTGGGATCTTGCATAGTGGAAATCCTTCGTGTGTCGAAGGCGGGGATGTAGAGCAAGTATGCTCGAACCTCGAAACATACCCTTGTGTTTGCGATTGCCATCTCTCTCTCTATCTCCTTTATATCTTGCATAGCTTATATTGTCTTTACATTTACATGCTTGATATATCTTGTGTGCATAATTGATATATATTCTTGCGTGGGATTGTGTCTAACACTTGTATTCAACCAAGAGAGCCAACGCGGCACCTCAACCCATTCAAGGGGAATCTAGAGGAGTTTGTCCAGAGCCCTTCACGGGGAATTCGGCAACACTCTTGTGTTATACGTGGTGTTTAGTGTAAAAGATTTAATTAGGTCATAATTGTTTTAGCTTCCGCATTATTTGCATAATTTACCATTAAGTGACCATTAGATTAGCCATCACCTATTCACCCCCCTCTAGGTGAACTTACACAATCGCCCCAGTAAACTACAGTGCCATAGCCTGAGGTATTGAAGTAAGGAAGGCACACTTCGCCATCGCAGAATCACAGACATCGAACTCCTCCGTGGAAAAGAAGCCTTCGCGTATATGGCAGGTACCCCTGAAGAAGTGGCCAAGCGTTTGGAGGAGCAAGCCCAAGTTTAGAGAGAGCAACTCGATATGATCCGCACCCAGCAGGAATCTATCGATGTCCTTAAGTAGATGTTGACCAAGCTATTTAAGAAGAAGAAGGCAAAGACTAAAGGATCTTCGAGTCGGACGAAAGACATCGAGTTAATAGTTCCACCTCCGAAAGTTCTGATGGTGAGGATGTTAACTTTGAGAAATTACCAACTCCACCTGAGGAGATGGAGGGTCCAAACGCTAGAAGTGATCACTCAAAGGGGATGAGTGAGCTAGAGAAGCATCTCGAAGCTGTACGCGTCGGAAAGATCACAATTGCAAAATTCTTTTACTTGAATAGAAGATTACAACGGATACAATCCGATTACAAAAGAGAGGGAATCTCAGGGTTGATTCTCCTCTTTATTTAATGCTGGGTCCTTCACGTGGCGGTGGAGAGTGAATCTTGTTCTCCGTTGACTAGCCGAACATCAAGTTCCTCTTGTGGATCCTCTCTTTGGATCTACTGATGGAGTAGCACAGCTCCTATCAGTAATGGAATCTCATAGAGATTTAAAGAACTTGAACTCAGCAACTTAACAAAAAGAGTTGAACTCTTCTCAGGCTACAAGAGCTTCGAGGCCGAACTCTGCTGAGGTAGCTCTCCTCCTCTGCTCATGGCTTCTTGGATTCCTCCATCGGGACTCTCCTCCTCAGCCCTTTTAGAAGAGGTCCCTCCCCCTGGGTTCCTCTCTTTAGAAGAGGCCCCCCTGCGGTCCCTTTTCTTCTCTAGCTATTCATCGCTATTTATAGAGGAATTGGGGTGTAACTAACCCCTTAAATCTCTCCATAATGAGAGGGGGTGTAACCAACGCCTTAAATCTCTCCATAATGGGAAGTTATTCCCTATTATGTGGAGAGAAAATGGGGTGTAACTGACTAAGTTCGTGGTTGTCAGTTATAGCAGAAATGCGGGTCTCGCGCTGGACGCGGACCTCGCTCTGATGTTGAGATGCGGAGCTCACAGGCTCGCGTCTGTGTTGGAATACGAAGCTGCTCAGGCTTGCGTTTGAGTTGAAATGCGGAGGTGGTTGAGGTCCGCATCTGACAAAGGATGCGAGGCCTGCGTCTGGCGACCTTCGCGTCTGACATTGGAACGCGAGGTCTGCGTCTGGCGACCTCCGCGTCTGAGAGGTTCGCATCTGAGGCTGGAAGTGATCTCCACATCTGGGAGGTTCGCGTTTGAGGCTTTGTCTTCAGTAATTTTTTGATAGCCTACAGAACCCCCTCCAAAGTTTTCGATATTCCGTGGTTGACTGAGACGGATTTCGGAATACTTTAGACTTCAGTTGAATCGGGACTTCTTGTAATCAGACTGGCATTCTTCTGAGAGGCAGTCTCGAGCTTGATCTTGTCTGGGTTCTGGTCTTCGTGAGTGTACTATTGAACTGCTTGAAGCCTCCAAAAAAGATCGCTTGTAATTTGATTGTCGGTGTACTGTTGAACTGGTGGAGTTGTCAATTGCCTTTGCCAGTGTACTGTTGAACTGATTGCAGTAGCAGAGACATACTCTTTGTATTGGGGGGAGAGAGGACGCGGTTCTAGCAAACTGATCAAGTGGAGACGCGAACTTCATTAAAGTTGAGACGCGACTCTCAATTGTTGTAGAGACGCAGCTCTAAACTACTATAGAGACGTAACCTTTACTTGCTGATGAGACTCGACTCTTAAGTTTGTTGAGTCGCAGCTCTATGCTTGAGACGCGAAGGTAACGCTCAAAGCTTCTTTGGAAGATGATTGAGTTTTTTCCTGCACACAAAATAAAGTATTTTAGATTTAGAACAAAATGTGCAAGTGCTCAATTCGAATCCGCGGTAGCAGTGGCTATGCGGGTCGTGATCCTTAGGGAGGGACTAGCGATAGAAGCGTTTGTAAGTTATCTCTAAAAATTATTTTCTTTAAGTTAACAAAAAGAATAGTTAAAGTTAAGTTAGGAAGAAGGCGGTAGATTATGAAGATAGAGGATTAGAGGTGGTATTTATAATGAGATGAGAAAGAAAGAATTGGGAGATGGTGATTTAATCTACAAAAAGAAAAGAAAAGAAAAGAAAAGAAATAAACACTAACCTTAGTTTGGTTGAAGAAAAACGTGAAATCCTAACACTTTCTACCTTGCTTTGGAGGCGTTGAACGCATAAACCATAGGATCGATCTCAGTCCCCTGTTCGCATTATATCATCAAGCTTGGGCAAATATGAAGTGATACGTACCTTGAGGAGGAGAACATCACCATGAAATATCGTTGGCACCCACCAAGATTCGTTATACTTGTGCTTTGGAAATCACTTGCATGCTCATCATAAACCAACAGAGATAAAAATAGAAAAAGAGAAGAAAACAAAAAGGAAAGTAAAGCAATGACATAAAAGAAAAGTTACCTTTATTACTTGATACAATGGAAGAGAAGAGAAGCATACATCGGTGTCACTCTCAACATAGCCCTCTCCCTCACTTACATAAAAATTAAAAAAAGAAAAGAAAACCTAAACTACAAGAAAGAAGAAAGCCTAAAACCCTAGATTTGGCCCTCTGGCTCTGGACGCCCTTTACGGTTGCTCTACAGGGGTATTTATAGGTGCAGAAGGTAGTAGAGTCCCAACACAACTCTCCCACGAAAACCCGTAGTCAGATAAGACTGAATTGCCATGGAAACGCGGCTTGGGCCGCGTTTCCATGGCCTGGTGGTGGCGGCTGGCCACGCGCTTTGGCGCGTGGCCTCCCCTGGTCCGTCCATCTAGGCGTTTTCTTCTGGAAGTTGAATCTCGGCTCTTCATCTTTGGATTTGGATATAACTTAGGAAGCAAGTTACCTAGATTCCAAATCTTTTCCACGAATTTTCTTCTCTTCTTTTAGCTTTTATCCTCATCCCGTAAGTGTTTAGGGTTGAATAGAAGTCTATCCTTCCCTCTTCTTTGTATTTGCAACTTTGGCCCTTATGTATTTGCACTTTTGACAATTGATATTTGCACTTTTGCACTTGGGCTTGAATATGGGCTTTTGGGCTTCTTTTAGGCTTTATTTATTATTAAAATAAGAACTCAAGGCCTGCACACAATAAATCATAAAATATTAGTAAATGTGCAGAATTATATGAATAAATATGAAAATGTGATAGTAAATATGATGATAAAAATGCACTTTTCATTACCAATCACACCCCCACACTTATCTTTTGCTCGTCCTCGAGTAAAAATCAAATTAATCTAACCTAACTCACTTTCGTAGGAATCACGGTTGCACTTAGCACGTGCAACAAGCCGTTAAACCCCTAGGTTACCCTAGAGGACGAGTGTTGTCTCGTGAGGGTTTTCAGCGGATTACACCCACAAAATCCATAAAAAGGAAAATATTTGAAATACTTTTGAAAAGACTAAATAGTCTATAAGTTTTAGGATTATCATTTTATTCATTCTTTAAACTTTAGTCTTAATAAAGTCAATTGTTATCCATTTTAGGTAAGGGTCAAAATTGAACTTCTAATATAGTCTTTTTCGTTACCAAAAATCATATGCATCCTTATGAATTTATACTAGGAATTCCTTAACTTGGACTCTCATGCCCCTTTATTATTTATTTATTTATATATACTTTTTTTTATATGTATAACTCATCTAATTTTCTTTCGTGTAAGTATCAAGGCTTCTTGAGGCCCTCATACCTAACTAATTGACTATTAGATGTGTTAGTACATATGTAATATTTCTTAGTTTTCTTAGGCTTTCTAATCCACCCATGTAGCGAACTTAAAGTCGGTGGCTCCCAAACCAGTCGGCTTTAGGGCACCAAGTGAGAAAACACCCCACGGACTCAAATTCGAGTGAACTAGGCCCCAAAACTAAGGACTTTATTTTATTTACTCACCTTTAGGCATGAATACTTATGCTTCTTGAGGCACATGCATCCAACTTAATTAGTGATATTTTTTTTTATATGAGGCACAAAGGTCTTCGTCTTAGAATCCTAGATATGCATTAAGTATGCAAATTTCATTAAGGTAAAAATCAAGACTAATTAATTATTCAATTTCTCCTCCTATACCTAAAATTTAAACAATTTATTTATTTTGACCAAGTTTTTAGAAATCCTAATCATGATTTCCTAATTCTTAAGATTAACTTAGATTTCTTTCAAAAGATAAGTCAAAATATTGTCCTTTTTATAAGTTTTTTTTTCAGATTTTTTTTTATAGCAGATTTTTGTTAGTTTCTACCTATGTTAGTATGTTAGTAAAGCCCACCCCCACACTTATCTCATGCATTGTCCTCAATGTATGAATGAATGCATATATGCATGAAAAAGAACAAGGGAAGGCAGAAGTTACCTTAAGGTGGTGGTTCCGGTGGTGGTCTAATTGGTCCACGAAATGCGGCCCAATCTACTTTTTGTGGAATTCGGGGGAACCCACCAGAAATCTTTTTTGTATAACCCACTAAAATGATGTCTGTATTAACATTTTTAAAAATTCCACCCCATCAAATTTCCATAATTCTTAATTATTTTCAGAGTCAATTGTGTCAACCGCCTTGTCCCAAAATGGAGTGTGAAAAGATGGAATGCTTGACTTGGACATGGGAAGTACAGGAACGAATACCGATTCAGGAAAGAAACTTAAATCAAATAATGGTTCAGGAGTCGGGCTAGGTTCAGGAAGTGGGTCCAAATCAATAAGTTGAAGCTCAAGTCCACAATAATCCTCCCACAATGGAATGTGACTCAATATTGGTGATTCAAGTTCAGGAATGATAGGTTTGGGAATCAAGACTGACTCTAAAAGATTACCTAAGTCGGGTAACAAAACAGGAGTCAATAATGATTCGGGAATTTGAACTATGATCACAGATTTGAGAATCTAGGTCACATATCTCATTGGGTTCAATTTCATAAAAATGAGAACTTGCCAATTTATCCATGGGACTTTCAAAATTGCAAAATTGGTCAAGTTCAATATGATCATCAAAAATGGGTGATTCAATTTCATGATGAATTGGAACAGGATCCAATGTTGACTCGGAAAAAGTGAAATCAGGTGGAGACACCGGAGTCATTATTGAATCAGGAAGTAGAATTGAATCATCAGGTGGGAGATCATGATCGTATTCATGCTCAAGTTCTATTTCAGGAAAGGAAGAACTTGCCAAACTATCAAAATTTGGAGTTTCGGCAAGTTCAAATGATGGTACTGAATTATAATCTTGTTGTCCAAAGCAACGTGGCTCGTCGGCTCTAACAGAATGGTTAGCGATATCAGAAATGGCCGAACGGTGAGAACGTAAAGATTGAACCATCAAATCTATTTCATGATCACGAGCTAATCTAGCCTGAGTCATGGCTTCAAGCATCTTTTCATAGTCGATTGGTGCATCATTTTGTGATTGGACTTGAAAAGAGGAAGTGTAATCGTGATGAAGTTGTGAGTCGGTGGACTCACGCATAATCATGTCTGCGATTGATGGTAATTGTTGCTTGGACTCATGCATACTTATCATTTCCCCGATAGATGGTATTCTATTCTGAATGGGTGGATCAGAGTATGACTCTTGGGAATATTGTGGACAAGGTGGAGACGGAGGACAAGTCGGTTGAAAATTGGACTCGGGGAATCGAAACCCCATGAACTCTGTGAAGAGTTGAAAGTATGAAAATTATGGTCATAAGATGGGGGGTATGGGTTATAATCATTCGGATAAGACCATTCCGGCACACTAGATTGGTCAAAGTTATGATATGCCGGGTTGGTAATATCCGAAAAAGAGTTAGGTGTGTAATATGGATTAAAGTTGGAAAATTATTATTATATGCCATATCACACAAAACAAACAACAGAAAAAGAAAACAAACAAATAAACAAACAAAAAAGAAAAATTATAACCTAAGTTAGGGTAGACCTATGACCTAGACGACTCCTAACTGGTTAGACTGTCCACGGGAGGTAGGGTGCAGACTTTGACCACAAGTTAATCAGCCAGGTCAGGGCAAGAGTGGTGGGAGGTTTTCCGTCAAAGACGTTCCTTAATTAAATAATCACCAATCTTCGGGCTTTCGGCCCTCAATCCCCTTCCTAGACACTGATTTGGCAAGAGTCAAATTCCAACACTGTTCCCCCTTAGGATAATCTCCTAATTGAGTCCGAGATGTCCCTAGGGCCAACGTCTACTAATTTTAAGTTAGACTTGGGTTAGTGAGTGCTTGGATATGATTTTTGGGTTAAGGAAGGGTGATAAAATCTCCACCTTATCTTGTTAATGGGTTATGCCCTTAAGATATTTTTGTGCAAGTGTACAAGATATGTAAATAAGATTCACTCAAAGCATGAAAATCAACCAAGAGATGAGTCCTATTCTACGTGCAATGCGAACGTACCTTGCTCCAGCACTCTTCAACAGTAAAATAAAGTAATTGAAAAGACACGTGCCTAATATGCAAACGTCTAATCAATTTTTATCATTAACAACAAATATTTTACTGTTGAATTAATTAGCAGTAAGCAGGGTTATCACAGAACAAATTTTAATAGAGCAGAAAGCAGATATTACAATTTTCAGCAACCTGCAGAAAAATTGATCAGTAGTTCACTGCTACTGTCGCGGAACCGCGGCTATTGCCGCGTTTGCGCGGCAAAGTAACAGGCTCTGCTGCCTGCCTTCGAGGGCAGAGGCAGAGAGTTGCTATATGTCCACTTCTGCTGCTGTTTTTCTGTTCTCCAAACCTGCAAACAGAAAAGAATAAAAGAATTAGTTAATAATTTTTTTTATTTTAGAGAAAAACTTACCGTCCCTCCCCGGCAACGGCGCCAAAATTTTTTGATTGAGTTTTTCCTACACACAAAATAAAGTATTTTAGATTTAGAACAAAATGTGCAAGTGCTCAATTCGAATCCGCGGTAGCAGTGGCTATGCAGGTCGTGATCCTCAGGGAGGGACTAGCGATAGAAGCGTTTGTAAGTTATCTCTAAAAATTATTTTCTTTAAGTTAACAAAAAGAATAGTTAAAGTTAAGTTAGGAAGAAGGCGGTAGATTATGAAGATGGAGGATTAGAGGTGGTATTTATAATGAGATGAGAAAGAAAGAATTGGGAGATGGTGATTTAATCTACAAAAAGAAAAGAAAAGAAAAGAAAAGAAATAAACACTAACCTTAATTTGGTTGAAGAAAAACGTGAAATCCTAACACTTTCTACCTTACTTTGGAGGCGTTGAACACATAAACCATAGGATCGATCTCAGTCCCCTGTTCGCATTATATCATCAAGCTTGGGCAAGTATGAAGTGATACGTACCTTGAGGAGGAGAACATCACCATGAAATATCGTTGGCACCCACCAAGATTCGTTATACTTGTGCTTTGGAAATCACTTGCATGCTCATCATAAACCAACAGAGATAAAAATAGAAAAAGAGAAGAAAACAAAAAGGAAAATAAAGCAATGACATAAAAAAGAAAAGTTACCTTTATTACTTGATACAATGGAAGAGAAGAGAAGCATACATCGGTGTCACTCTCAACATAGCCCTCTCCCTCACTTACATAAAAATTAAAAAAAGAAAAGAAAACCTAAACTACAAGAAAGAAGAAAGCCTAAAACCCTAGATTTGGCCCTCTGGCTCTGGACGCCCTTTACGGTTGCTCTGCAGGGGTATTTATAGGTGCAGAAGGTAGTAGAGTCCCAACACAACTCTCCTACGAAAACCCGTAGTCAGATAAGACTGAATTGCGCCGCGTTTCCGCGGCCTGGTGGTGGCGGCTGGCCACGCGCTTTGGCGCGTGGCCTCCCCTGGTCCGTCCATCTAGGCGTTTTCTTCTGAAAGTTGAATCTCGGCTCTTCATCTTTAGATTTGGATATAACTTAGGAAGCAAGTTACCTAAATTTCAAATCTTTTTCACGAATTTCCTTCTCTTCTTTTAGCTTTTATCCTCATCCTGCAAGTGTTTAGGGTTGAATAGAAGTCTATCTTCCCTCTTCTTTGTATTTGCAACTTTGGCCCTTGTGTATTTGCACTTTTGACAATTGATATTTGCACTTTTACACTTGGGCTTGAATATGGGCTTTTGGGCTTCTTTTAGGCTTTATTTATTATTAAAATAAGAACTCAAGGCCTGCACACAATAAATCATAAAATATTAGTAAACGTGCAGAATTATATGAATAAATATGAAAATGTGATGGTAAATATGATGATAAAATGCACTTTTCACTACCAATCAGAAGAGTTTTAATTGCCAGAAGTGTGATATTAACTTAACAAATTAAATAGCTCTACTGGGGAATTTGAGAAGGTTACTGTCAAAGGTGTGATGTTAACTTGACAGGGAGATATGGACTTGTGTTTTGAACAAGTTTTGTGGACTTGCTATTCTATTGATGAGAATAACAAGTGGAGTTTGATCCGCTGGGGATTATGCCAGAGTCTATCGTCAGAGGTTTACTATTAACATGACTAGAACTCTGCTGGAAATGAAAGTTTGCTGTTAGAGGTGTGATATTAACATAACAGCGATTGATTTTGCGATCTACGCAATTTAAGTGGACCTGTCATTCTATTGATGAGAATGACAAACGAGATTGGATTTGTTGAGGATCCATGAAGATTTTTACCGTCAGAGGTGTAATGTTAACGTAACGGGTGTGGGTTTGCAATTTGAGCAAATTGAATTATCAGAGGTGTGATATTAACTTGACAAAGATGTGTGCTAGAGGTGTGATATTAACTTAGCACCACGAAAGTCTCATTTTCACTGAGAAAATTGAGAGAATATTATTTTCATAGGTGTAATGTTAACTTAACATTGAAATGCATGCTAGAGGTGTGATGTTTAACTTAGCATTGAAAGATCTCATTTTCACAGAGAAAATCGAGGAGATCACTGTCATAGGTGTAATGTTAACTTGACAGCGATTGATTTTGCGATATGAGCAACTTTGGTCAGAAGTGTAGTATTAACTTGACCGAGAGATTCTGCGATTTGCGCAGTTTGGTGGACTCGCCATCCTATTGAAGAGGACTGACAAGTTGAATTTTGTCAAAGGTGTGATGTTAACTTGACCGGAATTTGTCTTGCGATTTGAGCAAGTTTGGTGGACTCGCCATCCTATTGAAGAGGACTGACAAGTTGAAATTTTGGTCAAAGGTGTGATGTTAACTTGACTGGTATTTGTCTACTGTTAGAGGTGTGATTTTGAACATAACAGTATTTTGAGTGGACTTGTCATTCTATTGAAGAGAATGATAAGTTAAAATTTACCTCCTGGGATACATCAAAGTCTTACTGTCAGAGGTGTGATATTAACATGACAGGTTCGATTTGTAATTTATTCCACAGAGAAAATTGAGGAAAATCACTGTTAGAGGTTTAATGTTAACTTAACAGTGAATATGCCAGAGGTATAATGTTAACTTGGCATGTTTGATCTGTGATTATTCACTGGGGAAATAGTCACAGGCTTTTGTGGTCCTACCATTCCATGGATGGGAATTGGTAAGGGATTTTGGAAGGGATTTTAGGGAATGAGTTGTCAGAGGTAATTGTTAACATGACAAATATTGATTTCCCTAGAAAATAAAGATTTACTGTTAGAGGTGTAATGTTTAACATAACAGGAGATTTTGCGATTTAAGCAATTTAAGTGGACCTGTCATTCTATTGAAGAGAATGACAAGTAAGACTAGACCCGTCGGGGATCTAAATATTTTTTTACCGTCAGAGGTGTGATTAACTTAACGGATCAAATTGAATCTTGTCAGAGGTGTGATATTAACTTGACAAGGATGTGAGCTAGAGGTGTACTGTTAACTTAGCTCCATAAGAACTTCAGTTTCATTGGGGAGACTGAAGATATCACTGTCATAGGTGGTGTTAAACTTAACAGTGGAGGTAATGTTAGAGGTGTGATGTTAAACTTAGCATTGGTTATCTCAGTTTCGATATGGAAGCCTGAGGAAACGTAACTGTCAGAGGTTTAATATTGAACTTGGCAGCAACTCAATCACTGTTAGAGGTGTAGTGTTAACATAACAGTAGTTTGTTAGAGGTGTAATGTTAACATGACAGTAGTTGGTTTGCGATATGAGCAATTTTGAGGACTTGTCATTCTATTGATGAGAATTGACAAGTAGAGTTTGACAGAATCCACTAGGGATTGAAAAATCTGGTTTGTCAGAGGTTTATTGTTAACATGACAAATCCCAGTTCATTTCACTAGGGAGATGAACACAAGTATTTTTGTGGCCCTACCATTCTGTGGATGAGAATTGGTAAGAGATTTTGGAGGAGAGGATGGGAGCAAGTCCCTCAAGGTTTTTAGAAAACCTTCTACTCAGGCTCATGTTTTCACATCAGAGAAAGAACATGAGGTCCGCGTCTGGCGACTTTCGTGTTTGATTGAGAAAGGACGTGAGGTCTGCGTCTGGCGACCTCCGCGTCTGACATTGGAACGCGAGCTCTGCGTCTGGCGACCTCTGCGTTTGACTGAGAAAGGACACGAGGTCCGCGTCTGGCGACCTCCGCGTCAGATATTGGAACGCGAGGTCTGCGTCTGGCGACCTCCGCATTTGACTGAGAAAGGACGCGAGGTTCGCGTCTGGCGACCTCCGTGTCAGACATTGGAACGCGAGGTCAGCGTCTCTTGGAGGAGTTTAAGTTTGAAGCCTTACAGGCTAAAAACTGACGGCTCAGTCATCTGAAAGTTGCAGTGACGGTCAAAGAGCACCGCTGAGATGAACTGCTCGCAATGGCACTCGAACCCATGGGATGGAGCTTCTTAGTTCATATTTGAATATGGCCTCTTGGGGCTGAACGTGAACCTCGCGTTTCTGAAGTGAAACGCGATGATCTCATTCTGGCGCAGCCTCCTGCTAAACGCATGTCTTGCGCTTTTTGAATATATACGCGAAGGTCATCCTTTAACACTGTCAGCGACTCTCGCACGCTAAGGTCATGTCCTGGCGCGGCCTTAGGCTGAACGTGGGTCGCGCATTATTGCGTTTTTGCACAGCTTGAGGCTGGACGCGAACTTCACGTTTTGGCACTGAAACGCGCAGCTCGTGAATACGAGCATCGCGTTTTGTTGCAGAAATGCGGGGCTGAAAGCGAACTTCGCGTTTGATGCCGAAACGCGGGGGTGAAAGCGAGCTCTGTTTGCTGATGGTGAATTTGACGTCTTTGTCGACGATCAGCAATCCGTTTGGCTCGCAGGAGTTGATGCAAACCCCCTGCAAATTGAGTTTGCTGAGCCTTGGGAGGAGTTTTGCGGCGAGATTTGCCTTCATCATCATTGGCCTCGCGGGTCTCGTAGGAGACATTGATGCGGGCCACATAAGCTGTTGCAACCACTCCTGTCTGCTGACGATGAGTGCAACGCCTTCACCGTCTCTCGGCATTCCGATTGAGTAGCCGAGATTGTTGAGAACCCCCGGCATCTGGAACTGGAAGTGTCTTGATAAAAGAACGGAGGGGAGATTGGTCTCTATTGCCATCTTAACCGTGGGTCATGGCGCGGATCTCTGAAAAGACGTTGGGGCTGACCATGTTATCTCCACGGGAGACTCCCGAAGCTTTGGGGGAGTTCAACTTCTCCAAGCATCTTGACGTCAGCTTGCGCCACCACTTTCTCGTTGGTTGAGAAAGATGCGTCCCCAGCGGAGTCGCCATCTTTTGTACGCGTCGGAAATATCACAATTGCAAAATTCTTTTACTTGAATAGAAGATTACAACGGATACAATCCGATTACAAAAGAGAGGGAATCTCAGGGTTGATTCTCCTCTTTATTTAATGCTGGGTTCTTCACGTGGCGGTGGAGAGTGAATCTTGTTCTCCGTTGACTAGCCGAACATCAAGTTCCTCTTGTGGATCCTCTCTTTGGATCTACTAGTGGAGTAGCACAGCTCCTATCAGTAATGGAATCTCATAGAGATTTAAAGAACTTGAACTCAGCAACTTAACAAAAAGAGTTGAACTCTTCTCAGGCTACAAGAGCTTCGAGGCCGAACTCTGCTGAGGTAGCTCTCCTCCTCTGCCCATGGCTTCTTGGATTCCTCCATCGGGACTCTCCTCCTCAGCCCTTTTAGAAGAGGTCCCTCCCCTGGGTTCCTCTCTTTAGAAGAGGCCCCCCTGCGGTCCCCTTTTCTTCTCTAGCTATTCATCGCTATTTATAGAGGAATTGGGGTGTAACTAACCCCTTAAATCTCTCCATAATGAGAGGGGGTGTAACCAACGCCTTAAATCTCTCCATAATGGGAAGTTATTCCCTATTATGTGGAGAGAAAATGGGGTGTAACTGACTAAGTTCGTGGCTGTCAGTTATAGCAGAAATGCGGGTCTCGCGCTGGACGCGGACCTCGCTCTGATGTTGAGATGCGGAGCTCACAGGCTCGCGTCTGTGTTGGAACACGAAGCTGCTCAGGCTTGCGTTTGAGTTGAAACGCGGAGCTGGTTGAGGTACGCATCTGACAAAGGATGCGAGGCCTGCGTCTGGCGACCTTCGCGTCTGACATTGGAACGCGAGGTCTGCGTCTGGCGACCTCCGCGTCTGAGAGGTTCACGTCTGAGGCTGGAAGCGATCTCCGCATCTGGGAGGTTCGCGTTTGAGGCTTTGTCTTCAATAATTTTTTGATAGCCTACAGAAGCCTCTCCAACCGGAAAGACCTCCAAGAGCAGGAGTGGTCTGGCCTACCCGGCAGAGTGAGATCTTGCCCCGTACCCTCCTAAGTTCAAAGCTCCGACCTTACAGGCTTTCGACGATAAGGGGTCACTGAACCAACATATATACTACTTCAAATCCAAATAAGAAATATAGTATCAAATGATGCCATCATGGCTCGTTTATTCATCGGCACCCTCAAAAGAGTTACCTTTGACTGGCTCATGAAGCTCCATGCTGACTCTATCAAGAAATCGGTCGACCTTAAGAAGTTTTTCCTTGCGCGATTCTTTGAAGATGACACCGAAGTATCCTTATCAACTCTCCTTGCTATAAAACAAATGAAAGAAGAGTCAATCAAGACGTTTATGGAGAGATTTCATAGTATGGCACTCCGATGTCCAAGCGGCATGACGCAGTCTACACTGATAGAGACTTGCCACCACAACCTGTAAACTACACTCCTAGTGCAAATAGGAGTAACTCAAAGTCGCACCTAGAAGTAACTAGTCTTACAAGGCGAACGAGCAGAAGACATAGTTGTAAGAGTAAGGCAGGAAGATTACAAAAGCATGTAGCATTGAATCTACTGGGCAACGAGGTGATCCGACTTCTACGACTGTCACGTTCAATAGTTACCTCTGAACAGTCTAAATCGTTCCATCGGTATTGGTCATCCCCATGGAATAAAAAAGCAAAAAAAAAGAAGTATTATCCTTAATCAAGTTTAACACCACACCTCTGATCAAATAAGTACTCAAAGGGAACGTCGATCTCCCTATAAATTTCCTATAGAGTTTATACTTCTTTAATCCTAGCAAGATTTTAGAAGTCATCTATGGAACAATAATCCAACACCTCCGATGGCTAAGGATAGAGGAAAAAGTTAGTTTTTTTAAACCCAACGAAAAATCCTCGATAACTCATCATGCTGAGGGAAAAACATGGCTAGCCCAACTAAAACGGTAGTTGGTAAAGGCATATCAAATCTGTTGATAGGTGAAGGTATGCTAAAAAGATTGAGGGACCTGATCCTACCTTTCCCTCCAAAACCCTTACCAAGTCCCATCCATAGAATGGTAGGACCACAAAAAGCCTGTGATAAATTTTCTAGTGAAATAATCACAGATCAAACATGCCAAGTTAACATTATACCTATGGCATATCCATTGTTAAGTTAACATTAAATCTCTAAAAGTGATTTTTCTCAATTTCTCTAGTGGAATAAATTACATATCGAACTTGTCATGTTAACATTACACCTCTGACAGTAAGACGTTGGTGTATCTCCAAGGGGTAAAATTTTAACTTGTCAATTCTCTTCAATAAAATGACAAGTCCACTCAAAATGCTATTATATTCAAAATCACACCTCTAACAGTAGACAAATCCCGGTCAAGTTAAAATCACACCTCTGACCAAAATTTCAACTTGTCAGTCTTCTTCAATAGGATGGAGGGTCCACCAAACTACTCAAGTTGTAGAATCTCTTGGTCAAGTTAATACTACATTTCTGATCAAAGTTGCGCATATCATAATATAAATCGCTGGTAAGTTAACACTATACCAATCACAGCGATTCTCTTAATTTTTTCACCGAAAATGAGACATTTAATGTCAAGTTAATATCACACCTTTGGCATCCATTTCATTATTAAGTTAAAACTACACTAATGATAATGATCTTTCCTCAAAGTTTCTGTCTAAAGCCGAGATATCAAATGCTAAGTTAATATAATATCTCTAGCATTTATCTCACTGTTAAGTTAACATTACATCTAGATAGTGTTCTCCTCGATTTTCTAAGTGAAAACGAGACCTTTCGATGCTAAGTTAAACATCACACCTCTAGCATGCATTTCATTGTTAAGTTAACATTACACATATGACAATGATCTTCTCTTAATTTTGCAGTGAAAAAGAGAGTTTCGTGATGCTAAGTTAATATAACACCTCAAGCACACATATTTGTCAAGTTAATATCACACCTCTGACAATTTAATTTGCTCAAATTGCAAATTCAAACCCGTCACATTAACATTACACCTCTGATGGTAAAAATCTCTATCGATATTCAACAAATTCAATCCCACTTGTCATTCTCCCCAATAGAATGATAGGTCTATTTAAGTTGCGTAGATCACAAAATTAATTTCCATTAATTTCCAACAGAGTTCTAGTCATGTTAACACCAAACCTCTGATGATAGACTCAGACATAATTCCTAGCAGATTAAACTCCACTTATTATTCTCATCAATAAAATAGTAAGTCCACAAAAATTATTCAAAATACAAGTTCAGATCTCACTGTCAAGTTAACATCACACCTCTAACAGTAACCTTTTTAAATTCCTTCAGTAGAGTTATTTAATTTGCTAAGTTAATATCACACTTCTGGAAACTAAAACTCTTTCAAAAGAGCTTTGAGTGTGCCCTTCGGGTCTTAAGCACAGAGCCGTGTCTCAACAATTTTAAGAGTCGCGCCTTAACAACAAGTAAAGGCTACGTCTCTACAGCAATTGAGAGTCGCGTCTCTACAACAATTGAGCGTCATGTCTCAACTTTGGTGAAGTTCACGTCTCCACTTGATCAGTGTATCAAAACCGCGTCTGTGAGAGCTGCGTCCTTTCTCTTCAAATACAAGGAGTATTCTCTACTTTTGCAATCAGTTCAACAGTATACTGGTAAGACCAATCGACAACTTCACCAGTTTAAAAGTATACCAAGCAAACCAGAACTCATAACAAGTGCTAAACTGAGTTTCTAAGACACTTGTGATGATCTTCCCTGGAGGCTTCAAGAGTAACAGTACACTTATGAAGACCACCATCCAGACATGATCGAGCTCAGGGCACCCAAGAGACTATCTCTCAAAAGAATGCTAGTTCGATGACAGGAAGTTAAGATTCAACCAAAGTCCAAAATATTTTAAAATCCGTCCCAGTCAACCGCGAAGTTTCAAAAACTTTAGAAACAGTTCTGTAGGCTATCAAAAAATACTAATGAAAAAGCCTCAGACACGGACCACGCAAAGATGGAGGTCAACGCGGAGGCCGCCAGATGGGGACCTCGCGTCCTTTGTCAAACATGGAGGTCGCCAGACGTGGACCTCGCATCTTTTATCAAATGCGAAGATCGTGTTCCAACACAGACGCGAGTCTGTGAGCTCCACGTCTCAACATCAGAGCGAGGTCCGCGTCCAACGCGAGACCGTGTTTTTGCTGTAACTGTCAGCCATGACTGGGTCAATCACTCCTACGTTCTTCCCACTTAATGAGGGATTAATTCCCATTAATGGAGAGATTTAAGGGGGCCATTACACCCTAATTCCTCTATAAATAGTTATGAATAGTTAGAGAAGGGGGACATCTGGAAAGTGGTTAAAGAGAAGAGTCCCGGTGGAGGAATTCAAGAAGCCATTGACAGAAAGGGAGAGCTACCTCGCCAGAGTTTTGACCTTGAAGCTCTTGTAGCCTGGAAAGAGTTCAACTCTTTTTGTTAACTTGTTGAGTTCAAATTCTTTAAATCACTTTGAGATTTCATTACTGATAGGAGCTATGCTACTCCATTAGTAGATCCAAAGAGAGGATCTGAAATCACCTAGAGGGGGTGAATAGGTGAATAGCTAATCTAATGGTGAATTAATGCGGAATTAAAACTATTTATGCAAACTAAAACTTATTAAGTTAAACACACAAGGTATAACCTAAGAGTGTAGCAGAATTCCCGATAAAGGGCTCTGGACTATCTCCTCAAAATTCCTCTAGATAAGAGTTGAGGTGCCGCTATGGCTCTCTTGGTTGAATACAAGTGTGAGCAAGCAATCCCCAAGCATGTATCAATATAAGCACAAGTATATCAAGCAAGTAATGAATATGAACAATAAGAGCATGTAAGATATAAACACAAGTGAGAGATAGAGAAAGCAATCGTAAACACGAGAGAATTGTTTCGAGGTTCGAGCATCCTTGCTCTACGTCCCCGCCTTCAACACTATGAAAGATTTTCACTATAAGCCGATCCCACTGGATCACTCGGTGCTGCAACACCTACAACGAGTTCACACTAGAACTCATTATACTCACTAGTCCCTCTCTTGTTCCCGCAAGAACTACACACCGTAAGCACACTACCTTACCGAGGCTGCACCTTTACACCAAGCTCTCACTAGAACTCGAAACAATGCGAACCCGCAAGTCTGCCTCCTCAAAACAAGAATGAACACCTTGGTGATCTAAACACTTTGATCACCTAAAATCATTCTCACAAAACCTCTCCTATAGGATTGATATAACAATAGAAAGCTCAAGTATATGTGAGAAAAACTAGGATTGAATTGGTGGTGAAAACTCAAAGAATCACTTTTGAAAACCTCTTGATAAACTCTCCTTTTGATTTGAAAATATTTGCTTTAAAACATGTAGAGGAAACAACAGAAATAGGTAGGAAAAACTAACCCAAAAATTCTTTTGAAATCTTATAGAAAATAGTCTAAGGGAACCCCAATATATAGGCCTCCAAAAACTAGCCGTTGGGGTCCAAATCAGCAGTCTCGACTATTGGCGGTCGACCGCCTGGTCAACCGGCCAACGGTCAGATTTCTGACCGTTGTACCAGCGGTCGACCGACCGGTCGATCGTTGCCTGGCAAATGACCCAGCGGTCGACCGCCGATCGACCGGGCCATTTTCAGAGAGCAGAGGCTCCTTGGCGGTCAACCATGTGGTGATCGGCCTTTGGCTGTGCACATATGTTCACATCGGTCAACCGCCCGGTCGACCGACTTCTGGCTCGGTCGACCGGCCGAAGGCCAGTCCAGCTATCATTAGGGATTAAAAACTTGGCTTTTTGCCTTCGATAAAATCCCATAAATTCTTATAAATTTAAAAAAATAAGTTTAGTGATATACTTTGATATACAAATATGTTTAAGTAAAAATTAAAACATGTTGCAAACATTTTGAGCTATTTATGTAATATGAAAGTTTTGCCTTAAACAAAAATCTGTATTTTTCCGAAATGATTTTTTCAAATTGAAAACTGATTTTTTTCAAAACTCCTCCAAATATAAAAACAAGATATTCTAAACACTTTTAAAGCTTAGTGTGTATGGATATGATCCACTACACATATATGATGAAATATCTATGTTTTTAACATTAAGCTCTAAATAAAATTTTGGTAAAACACATGTATACTTTGAAGCTTATAAATCAAAAACTGTATTTTTCAAAACGAAAACTCTCTTATGAAAACACATATAAATCTTGTATGTGAGTGCATATGAACTTGAGCAATCCACCAACTAATCTATCCTTTACATTTTATCTAAAAATAAAATCTTAATACTTACAAACAAACCTAAACACAAGTCTTCTCTTGAAAAATCTTCACTTAAGAAACTTCTTCTCCTTCTTGACTTGGTCCAAACCTTGATCTAATGAGCTAGACTCCTCTTGAGTACTTGATGTGATCTTGATGCACAAGCTCTTGAACCAACACGTGCTAGCTCCAAAACTTAATTTTTAATCCTTTGTTGAAGTTAAACACCAAGATCTTGATCAAATATTTGATATTAATTAAACACAAGATCATTAGTAGTATAACTATATGAGTTAATCATCATCAAAAGTAGAGTGATGAGCCTTTGGGCTAACAATCTCCCCCTTTTTGACGATGACAAAATACATGGAATGATATATGCATGGATTAAAGTTAAGCTTCATAGAAGCTCCCCCTTAACTCATGCATAATAATAAACAAATAGATATTACAATGATGTGCATAAAACTAAACAAATATATATGCATAAAGAAGGTGAGAGAAACATGCATAAGTCAAAAATCCTTTTCCCAAAAACCTTCTCCCCCTTTTTGTATAAACTTTCAAAATCATTCTCCCTATTTTGTAAAAACATAAAATGCATAAACTCAATATATGCAAAAACTCAAATATGCATATATAAACTCAAAATTATTCTCCCTTTTTATCAATCATCAACAAAGGGGTGAAAAAAATAAATCAATAATAAGGATATATATGAGATATATATTCATTAAGAGGAAGAATAAGTTAGCTTCCCTGCATCCATGCATTACATGAAGAAGGGATGACAAACCCTAACTCACATAAAACATAATATACAATGCTTAAGTGGAGATGTGAAGCTCCCCCTATATATGTGTATCACATAAAGAAGAGATATCAAGCTCCTCAATATAAGATACACTCAACATGAATCTATATATAAAAGATATGTTAAGCTCTCCTTCCATATAGGCAATACATATCAAAATATTTTTAACACAAATTTTGATAATTACTCAAAGTAATAAAATAAATTTTGAGATACCATTTGTAGATAAATAAAATTTTAAGATATCATAAGATTTAAATATCATTTGAAATTGAAGATTTGTGATACCAATTGAAATTGAAACATTTATAAATTTTGATACCAATGAAAGTAAAGTATTTTATATTTTGATACCAATTGAAATACATGATAAATTTTGATACCAAAATGTAAAATATTAGTGAGACCAATTGAAATTTAAACCCAATTGGACATCGAAACATATTGATACCTATTGAAGTATATTGTAAATTTTGATATCAATAAAAATACCAATTCAAAATAATGCATAAGCTTATTAAAGTATCAATTGAGATACCAATTGAAATCAAGATTTAATTCAAACTTAGCATAAACATACTTTGTACTTTAAACATGTAAATATCTTATAAATCAAGCACAATCAAATCATATATATGTATGAAAACAAAAATACCAATAGAAATTGATATTATTTAAAATTTGAAGCATACATATATAGAAAATAAAATATGAGTATAAAAATAAATATCAATTATGATACCAATTGAAAATATAATGAGAATCAAGTGTATAGCTCATAATTATCCACCATTTTCATGCATAAGATAAAAAGTTTTCAATAAGGCTCACAAGGTATGGTCGCCCATCCATCCGCCCTTATAAAGGGTTGGTAGGGATTTTCTAAAATAAGAGTTTGAATTATTTTGCAAAATTGAAAACTCTACCAATTGAAGAATAGCTAGCTAGTTTAAAGTAATTTTTGAAAACTAGTTAAATATTCTTCAAACATGAAAACAAATCCTATATATCTCATGAATTATACTAAATACACAAAATATGACACTCGAAATCTATAAAGCTCAAAAAGTGTTCATGAAACAAAGCATGGATAAATTAAGAAATAATGTGAGTGTACAAGCATCATGTGAATAGCATATTCATGAAAATAGTCAATGAGGCTTAAAATAAAACATGAATATCTTTTATCAAAAGCATAAAACAAATGTATTTTCATTTAAAACAAACTTCTAAGCATATGTATGTTTTATCAAAACTAGAAATATGCATACATATCTCAAACACAAAAAGAGTCCATAATAGTATTTGCATGAAGGCAAGTGACTCAAGGGTATACATGTATATTTATTAGTTTTGAAAAACAATTACATATACATGAAACATGCATAAGGATAGGCAAAACAAGTGTAAATGAGAAAATCATCAAAACTAGGTTATACATGTACAGGTAATGAGTGCAAATGAGCAATGAAGTGTAAACATATAGGAATCAAATGTTGTCATTACTTGTACAAGTATATACACAAGTTTTGACAAAAACTACATCTAAATAAGTATTTACCACATGAAGCACAAAATCAAGAACATGCTAAAAATATCATCAAATGTAAAAGCATGTAAACTAATAGGAGTTTAGAGATAGTTACCAAACTAACGAACTATACTCTAAGTCTCCAAAACATGGTGGTCTTCCCACCAAACTTTCTTGATAGTGATGCATCAATTTGTAGTGTCCATCAAGCCCATGCATTCACCACCAAGGCACCAATGCTCTCACGTCATGTGAGAGTCCACATCTACATCAAACAATAGAGGTGAAAATTTTGGTACCCATTTTCTTTTGGGTCCACGGGGTTAGCATTATTCGGAACCCAAACATTTTTATTAGCAAAATTAATAGAATTTACCTTATCATAATAAAATTTTGCTAAATGGCCTTTGCGGCCGTAATGTGTACATTTGTAGACTCTACGATGCACATGTGAATGAGTGTGATTATGGTGTGCACATTGTGCATATGTGTGTCGTGGGTGATGTGCATGAACGATGCTCGGTCGACCGGAAGAGCATTTCAGCCCTTTCCAGCTGCCAACGGGTGAAATTTTGTGGGGCCTATAAATACCCCCTATTTGAGTTTGTTTTAAACAAAATTTTCAAGAGCAAAAATTCTCATTCTTTTTAGTATTTATATACAAGTTTTGAAAAGAGTTTTTAAGCAAAAAAGATTTTATCTTTATTTGTTTAAAAGGTTAGAAAAATCAAGAAAAGGAGAAGTGTTTGGGATTGTTTTTTATCTTCATTTTTATATCTATTTTAGAAATTTTTCCAAGAGTTTTTCTTTGAGTTTTTGATTTTCAAACTCTTTGTTTTCTCACACTTGAGCTTATCTATCTATCCTATCTATTAGGATCTATTTTATGGGAAATTAGTTTGTGGTTGTTTATACCACCAAGTTGTAAATCTTTCATCTTTGTGATATCCCTCTAGTGAGAGGTGATTGTATTTTTATCCCTCTAGTGAGAGGTGATTGGTTTGGAATCCCTCAAGTGTGAGGTGATTGAATTTGTTGGTATCAGTTGATCATTGTTTGGCTAAGTGCCTAACCCTCTAAGTGTAGAGGTGTTTTTGAGTTGTGCCTTGCCTCTGGTGAGAGGTTGTATTTGAGAGAGGAGTTATGTACTCCCAAATTATATTTACCAAATCCTCAGTGAATGTTCCCTATGTGGGAAGTCCTGTGTGGATTAAAACGGGAACGTAGAGCTGTGTGCTCGAACCTCGAAGCATATCTCGGTGTTTGCATTTGATCCACTTTCTCTAACTCTCTCTTACTTTGTGCATTGATTCATATTGTCATATCACACTTATATGCTTGGGCTTGTTTGTGTGCCATACTTGTGTTCAACCAAGAAAGCTTCATATAGCACCTCAACTCTTATTTAGAGGAATTTAGAGAAGATAGTTCAGAGCCCTTCACCGGGAATTCGGCTACACTCTTTGGTTACACTAAGTGTGTTGTAATTAATTTTTAATTTCGCATCATTTGTCATTAGATTAGCCTTACACCTATTCACCCCCCTCTAGGTGTACTTTTAATTGGTATCAGATCTTACGCTCTTGATATTAGATTTAACCACCTAGGAGTGTGATCTTTGTTGCTAATCTAGTACTTGCATTTGCACACATATTGTTTACTCTCATGGATTGCTTGACCCCTCCTATGTTTGATGTTTCTAACATCGAGGTATGAAAGATTAAGATGAGTATGTATCTCAAGACTACAGGTTTGCATATTTTCCTTGCTACTACTAAGAAATCCTATCTTGGTAATAGCAAGAATATAGAGGTCAATGCACAAGCCCTAACGGCACTTAGAAGCATGCTTAATAAAAAATATTTGTGTTTAGTTTCTCACTGTGATTCCGCTTTTGCAGTGTGGAACACGTTGACTTCTCCCGCGCTCCAAAAGACGAATCATATGGAGATGGAATCTACTGAGGATAAATCCAAACAACAATGCTATATGGTCCAAGGAAATGACTCCCTTGAGGTATATTCGAAATCTCAACTAGATGATCGTGCTAATTCTTCAGGAGATGATATTATTGATGCCGATGCATTAAATGAAAAACTTTCTATTGTTTGTGAAAAATTATTAGAAAAATATAAAGTTTTGAAAAAGAAAACTTTTAAGTTAACTAAAGAAAATAAGAACTTGTCTTCAAAATTTGATATTGTTTTACAAGAAAGAGATGAGATTTCTAATGAAAGGGATTCATTGAAATCTAAACTTGATCTTTCCCTAAATGAAAACAAGATTTTGAAAAGTAAAAATGATTGTAAAAATGTTTTAAAGAAAAACGAGGATTTAACTTTAAAACTTGCTTTTATTGTAGAAGAAAATGAATCTTTGAAAAATAAAATTTCTTCTATTTCAAAAGAGATAGATTTGTTTTCAAAGAATAATACTACTTTGCAAAATGATATTGATTCACATGTTTGCCATGCTAATTAGCTTCACTTCTAGCTTACCTATTGCATGCTTCACTTCTTCTTCCATTATTGAAAATGATATAAATATTTTAAAGAAGAGTGTTGATTGTTTGGGCTCCACTTTGAACCAATTTGCTTTGAGCCACACACGGTTAGAATCCATATTCCGAAAGAAACAAGTTTCAAATTTGCATGTACACAAACCACGGCATACGCATGCTCCCCACGTTCATGCACACAACACTATGTATGCTCATGTGTACACATGTACACATTGAGGATGTAAGGGCCACCTTATTAAGTTTTGTTATAATAGAGTACATGTTATAAATTTAGCAAATAAATTTATTTGGGTTAGGAAAGGAGCTAACCCCCATGGACCCAAAAGAGTATGGGTATCAAAAACTACTCCTATTTTATTTGACGTAGGTGTGGACTCTCACTTGACGTGAGAGTGTGGTGCCTTGAGGTGGATGCGTTCCGAGCTTAAATGTGATAATTTTAGATGCATCACTTTCAAGGAGAGTTTGGTGGGAGGATCACCTTAGTTTGGAGACATAGAGATGTACCCTCATAGTTTTAGTAACGATCTCTTACTCTCATTTATATTTACATGCTTTCATTATTGATTTTAGTATGTTTTGATGTTTTATGATTATTATGATAAATGCCATGATAATTAGATTTGTGACATCCATGTATAGTAGTTGAGTTACACCTATGCTCATATGAATTATTACTTTTGTGTTATCACCTTAGTTTAGCTATCATGTATATCATAACTCTGAATATGTGCATTCATATAATGATCATATTTATGTTTTGTTTCTATGCTTCATGATTTGATTACATGTTTAGATGTTAGTTTTCATTAAAACTTGAATATATACTTGTACAACTAGTGAGCCGTAAATTGATTATTATATGTTTGTGCTTGATTGCTCATTTGTACTCATTAGATGTATTAGTTTAGCCTAGTTTTGATGATTCATGTATTTTGACTTGTATTCTCTATTTTTATGCATGTTTTTCATGTTTGTGATTAGCTTCATGTATATGTCTATTTTATCTAAACTAATAGTTATACATATACATTCTTGAGCCACTTGCCTTCATGCATATATTTGTGGACTCGTTCATATTTGGATATGTATGTATACTCTAGTTTGTACAAAACATACAAATGCCTTGAAGTTGTATTATTGAAAATTAAATTTTAATGATTTTCGTATTTTCGTTTATAAAGAAATTTCACATTGAGCTTAATTGCCTATTTTCATGATTATGTTTTTCATATAATTCTTATACACTCACATTTTGATGTTTTCTCATGATTTTGTTTTCATGAGCATTATATGTGCTATTAGACTTTCAGTGTCATTGGTTGAGTGATTTTCATATTTCATGGAATATATTCTTATTTTATTCCTTACTTGAAGGATTTCGTGATAGTTTACAAGTTTTTCATATAACTAGTTGTATATTCTTCATTTTGGTAGAGTTTTTCAATTGTGCTAAAACTATTTTCAAACTTATTTTTGAAAACTCCTACCCTTTAAGGGCGGTTGGTTGGGCGACCATGCCTTATATACATTATTGAAAATCAATTTAAACATGTGTATAAAATGGATGGTAGGGAGTATGAGTTATACACTTGATTCTCATTGTGTTTTCAATTGGTATCACAATTAATATTTATTTTGTATACTCATATTTGTTTTTATATATGTATGCTTCAACTTCAAAAGATATCAACTTAGATTGGTATTTATTTTCCATACATATATATGTGTTTTGTTTGTACTTACTATATCTCTATATCTTTGAGCACAAATTTTGCCATGCTAAGCTTGATTTAGTTCTTAATGACAATTATTTTTAAATTGGTATCTTATATAAGCTTATGCATCGTTTTCATTAGTATTTCATAAAGGAAGAGAAAATTCATGTTTTACCTTTCAATCGATTTTGTTTACTTTGGTATTTTACTCCCACTCTTTATGTTGAAAAATGATTGAAAAATGATATTGATTTTTTAATTTGGTATCATATGCTCCTAATGAAAATTATTTTCAATTGGTATATGTTTCATTTTCAATATTGGTATCAAGAATCTTATATTGATAGTATTCTCTATTTGGTATCTCTATTGCAAAATAATTTTAATGTTTAACCAAAAAGATTAGTTTATGTTTTTCAATTGATATCAAAAGTGTAAAATATTTTCAATTGGTACTAATTTTTTTGTCAATTGGTATCAAGATTACCTATATGTTTATATCTTTTAATTGATATCAAAATTTTTGTTGCTTTGTTTATTTTCATTGGTATCATAAATTGATATCATGATGTTTTGATGTATACCTCCGTACTTAATTGATATATCTTTCAATTGGTATCATTTTGATTTGTATTGCTTATGTTTTCGTATTGCTTATGTGCAAGGGAAGCTTAACATCTTCTCTCTATATATATTCATGTTGAGTGTATGTCATATTAAAGTTATTGACCTTTCTTTGGTATGTAGTACACGTGTGTAGTAGGAGCTTCATATCTCCTTTTATACATTGCATATTATTTTTTATGCGGTTAGGGTTTAGTCATCTATTTTTATATAAATACATGTATGCAGGGGAAGTTAACTTCACGTCTCTCCTCTTCATGAATGTATATAGCATATATACCTTTATTGTTTTATTTTATGCAAAAAGAGAAAATATTGTTTATACCCTTTATTGTTTGCACCCCTTTGTTGATGAATTGACAAAAAGGGGAGCGATATTTTGGAGTTTTATATGCATGTTTGTTTATATGCTTGTTTTTATATATGCATGTATGTTTAAATTTGTCATCCTTTACCATTGGTATCAAAAGCATTTTTTGTTGGTATTGGTATCAAGAGCATTTTTTTATTGTTTTGTTGGTATCTAGAGTCTTTATTGGTATCAAGGGCAACATTATTTTTTTTAAGAAATTTTTATTGGTATCTAGAGTAACATTGCTTTTAAGAACATGTTTATTTTAAAATAGAGTCTTTATTGGTATTAAGAGCAACATTGTTTTTAAGAACATATTTATTTTAAAATTGATATCAAAAGCATGTTTAGTTCATTGGTATAAAAGATCATGTTTGTTTCATTTCCTTATTTTATACAGGTTTATGCATATTTATGTTGAGTATTCATTAAATATCTTATTGTTTATTGTTATGCATGAGTTAAGGGGGAGTTTCTATGAAGCTTAACTTTAATCCATGCATATATAACTCCATGAGTTTTGTCATCATCAAAAAGGGGGAGATTGTTGGCTCAGAGGCCCTTCACTCTTGTTTTGATGATGATTAACTCATTTAGTTATAATTTACTAATAATCTTGTGATATTTAGTTTCAGATATTTAACCAAGATATTAGTAGGTGATTAGCTTCAATAAATGTATTTTGGAGCTTTCACATGGTGATTCAAGAGCTCGAGCGTCAAGTTCACATCTAGCACTCGGTTGAAGTCAAGCTCGGTGGATCACGTTTAGATCGAGTCGACTTGGAGATGACATTCTACAAGAAGATCTTGATTTATTTATTTTAATTTTGTTTAGATCTTATTGTAAAGATTAGATAGTGTGATATGCTCAAGTTCACAATACACACACAAGTTTCATGTTTATTGGTTTTTGGTTTTCGGTTTAACCGATCTAGGTTTTTAAGTCTAAAACATAGATATACTATATTTCATGTATATTGGATTCTATCCATATACAACATGCTTCAAAGTTATTTAAATATCATGTTTTTGTATTTGCATGAGTTTTGGAGAAAACGGTTTTCCATTTCAAAAATCCTATTTTTGGAAAATACGGTTTTTGGTTAAGGCAAATTTTCAATCTCACAAAAATCGTTCAACTAGTTTGAAATATGTGTTGAATTTTTATCACACATATTTGTATTTTAAAGATATAATAAGAACTGATTTTTGTGAAATTTATGTGATTTTATGGGATTTATTTGATAATAAAAACTTAAGTTTTTGAGTCCTATAATGGCTAGACTGGCTGTCTGCCGGTCAACCGGACCGGTCGACCGTAGCAGAAGTCGGTCGACCGGTGCGATCGACCGACGTGTATAAGCGTGCACGCCAGCTTGAGCTGGTGGGCCGGTCGACCGGGTCGGTCGACCGTCTAGAGAGCTCTGCTCTCTGGAAATGACCCGGTCGACCGGCAGAACTCTGCTCTCTGTATCCAGTCTCGGTCGACTGAGCCGGTCGACCGGTGGGCTCAACGGTCAAATTTATGACCGTTAGCCGGTCGACGCCCGGTCGACAGGAAGGGCATTTCAGCCCTTTCCAGCTGCCAACGGACAGAATTTTGTGGGGCTATAAATACCCCATTTGAGTTTGTTTTAAACAAGATTTCTAAGAGTAAAAATTCTCATTCTTTCTAGTGTTTATATATAAGTTTTCAAAAGAGTTTTAAGCAAAAAAGATTTTATCTTTATTTGTTTAAAGGGTTAGAAAAATCAAGAAAAGGAGAAGTCTTTGGGATTATTTTTTATCTTCATTTTTATATCTATTTTAGAAGTTTTCCCAAGAGTTTTTCTTTGAGTTTTTGATTTTCAAACTCATTGTTTTCTCACACTTGAGCTTATCTATCTCCCTATCTATTAGGATCTATTTTATGGGAAAATTAGTTTGTGGTTGTTTATACCACCAAGTTGTAAACCTTCCATCTTTGTGATATCCCTCAGTGAGAGGTGATTGTATTTGTATCCCTCTAGTGAGAGGTGATTGGTTTGATATCCCTTACGTGTGAGGTGATTGAGTTTGTTGGTGTCCCTCTAGTGAGAGGTTGATTATTGTTTGGCTAAGTGCCTAACCCTCTAAGTGTAGAGGTGTTTTTGAGTTGTGCCTTACCTTTAGTGAGAGGTTGTATTTGAGAGAGGAGTTGTGTACTCCCAAATTGTATTTACCCAAATCCTCAGTGGAGGTTCCCTGTATGGGAAGTCCTATGTGGACGAGTTAGTGGATATCCTTCTGTGTGAAAGCGGGGACGTAGAGCTGTGTGCTCGAACCTCGAAACATATCTCAGTGTTTGCGTTTGATCCACTTTCTCTAACTCTCTCTTACTTTGTGCATTGATTCATATTGTCATATCACACTTATATGCTTGGGCTTGTTTGTGTGCCATACTTGTGTTCAACCAAGAGAGGTTCATATAGCACCTCAACTCTTATTTAGAGGAATTTAGAGAAGATAGTCCAGAGCCCCTCACCGAGAATTTGGTTACACTCTTTGGTTATACTAAGTGTGTTGTAATTAGTTTTTAATTCTGCATCATTTGTCATTAGATTAGCCTTACACCTATTCACCCCCCTCTAGGTGTACTTTCAAAAACATGTGAAGGAAACCACTGAAATAGGTAGAAAAAAACTAGCCCAAAACTCTCTTGAAATCTTATAGAAAACAGTTAAAGGGAACCCCAATATATAGGCCTCCAAAAACTTGCCGTTGGGGTCCAAATCAGCAGTCTGGACTGCTGGCGGTCGACTGCCCGATCGACCCCAACGGTCAGATTTCTGACCGTTGTGCCAGCGGTCGATCGGCCGGTCGACCGTTGCCTGACCCAGCGGTCGACCTGGCCATTTCCAAAGAGCAGAGGCTCTCTGGCGGTCGACCGTGCTATCGACCGACCTTCGGCTGTGCACGTATGTGCACATCGGTCGACCGCCTGGTCACCGACTTCTGGCTCGATCGACCGGCCGGTCGACCGGTAGAAGGCCAGTCCAGCTATCATCAATGATTAAAAACTTAGCTTTTTACCTTCGATAAAATCCCATAAATTCTCATAAATTCTACAAAAATAAGTTCAGTGATATACTTTGATATACAAACAAGTTGAAAAACACCTAGAGGGGGTGAATAGGTGTGAATACTAATCTAATGATCTTTTTAAACTTTAATAAAATGAGTGATGCAACGATCTCTCAAAACACGACTAAGAGCCGAATACCCCTTGCGAGGTTCTGAACTCCTTCCTCCCAATTCCCCTTAAAATGGGTTAGAGGTGCGCAATGCAACCGTGTTGTATTGAGGTGTGATCGATCAATGCCAAGTATGATGATGTAAAATGAAATGCATACAATGTAACACAACAAGTATAGCAAGTAAAGTAAACAAGACAAGATTGCACAAGTAGAGGGTTAGTTCTCAAGCAAATAATTCAAGACAATATAAAGCAAGAGAAATTGAAAGCAAGAATAACGTAAAGGCAATCGCAAACAAGATGATTTGTTTCGAGGTTCGAGCACACTTGCTCTAGTCCCCGCCTTCACCTCCGTGAAGGGTTTCCACTATCCACCGAGGATGCCTTTACAATTGGTCTACCGAAGACCGAGCACCGAGCTCCACCAAGTACAAAGGACCTCTACCGAAGAGGTTGCTCCACAAAGAAAGGATTACAAGAACCAAGTGATCACAACAAGATCACTACACTTTTCTCAAACTCTTTTACAAACACTCTCACTTCAATTACAACTTCACTATAGAATGAGTATAGGATTTTTGGCTCTATGAAGTGTGGTGAGAAAAACTTCAGTTTGTAGAGTGATATGAGCAATCAAACACAACTGAAAAACTAGCTCAAAAAGAATTGGAATGAAAGCTTTAAACTCTTTTCTTTTCTCTTTTGAAAACAATGAAAACTTGAGGATTTTTCTAAGTGAAATGCAAGAGAGACTTCTCCTCTATTTATAGGCTTAAAAATAGGTTAAAAACAATTTATTTTTGTCTTATTTTCTCTGAAAAAGCTCCCCAACAAATCTCCAAAAATCTGTTAAAGCTGAAACAAAAAACAGATTTTTCAGAACTGCCCAAAGAGGAAAGAGCCGTTGCTAAGTTGCAGGCTTGGCGGTCGACCGGTCCGGTCGACCGCCAGCCTAGCTGGAAGTAGCCGTTGGCTCCCGGTCGACCGGTCCGGTCGACCGACCCAAAAGGAGGAAACACAGTTTCCTTCTTCCGGTCGACCGGTCCGGTCGACCGAAATATCCCGAGAGCAGAATGCTCTCCGTCGGTCGACCGGTCCGGTCGACCGACGGACATGCACAAATAGTGCATGTCCAGACACAGCGCCGGTCGACCGGGCCGGTCGACCGATGTTGCCTGAAACTGAAAAACTGGGCTGTTTTGAGTTAGAAAAATTTTGAGACATATTTTAAAAATACATATAGCTAAGTATTTTGCAGAAAATAGTTTATACACATGTTTTAAACAAGATTTTCAAGATATAAAGCTTTGTACATGTATATATAAACTAAGGCATAAAACTTAGAAATAATCATTTTCAAAACATAGGGAATATTTGAAACAAGTGTGTGTGCAAATCCTAGAGCCAAATTTCCTATATTCAAACTTTAACAATCTAAACTTACAAACTTTCTAAAAGACTTCAAGGCTATTCTTCAAGATGGGCTATCTTCACTTGATCTTCAATATTGCAACTTGAGCCCATATTGAATTGTTTTGAGTCCAAAAACCTGTATTTGAGTGAGAGTACTTCTAGTATGATAATAAACCTGAAACACACTTAAACAACAAATGTTATTAGTACAAATAACTAATATGTTTTGTAATCATCAAAATACACTAAACAAGGGTGATTGTAACCTTGGGCCAACAATCTCCCCCTTTTTGATGATGACAAAACATATAGGTTATTGAAACAAATAAAGGAGGAAAGCTTGGAAAGCTCCCCCTCAAACAATGCTATGTATTTATCATGAATATGAAAAGCTATGTAAGCATACATAAAGCATTTAACAAACACAATAGTTTTTGTCCAAAAACTTAAATAAACACAAACTTTCTTTTTCTTCATGAAATGAAACTCAAATAGTATCAAACTTAGAAAGATTAAACTTAAACACTTATTTTTCAAATATCAACAAACTTATTCTCCCCCTTTTTGTCATACATCAAAAAGGGTTAAAACAAAACAATTGAAAAACAATTTTTAATTTTAAGAATCCATAATACAAACATTCAACTCACCACAAATAAATGAAAATCTAGCATAGTCTAAAGGTTTAGTAAAAATATCGGCAAGTTGAAAATCGGTAGAAACATAATCAATATCAATATCACCTTTCTCATAATGATCTCTAAGAAAGTGATACCTAATGTCAATGTGTTTGGTTTTACTATGTTGATTTGCATTCTTTGTCATGTGAATAGTACTAGTATTATCACAAAATATTTTAACATGATCAAAGTGTAAATCATAGTCAAGGAGAGTATGTTTCATCCAAAGAACTTGTGCACAACAAACTCCGGCCGTAACATACTCCGCCTCGGCGGTTGATAGGGCTACCGAATTTTGCTTTTTGGAAGACCAAGATACAAGACAATTACCTAAGAATTGACATGTTCCACTTGTGCTCTTCCTATCTACCCTACAACCCGCATAGTCGGCATCCGAAAAACTCTTCATTTCAAATAATCCGGTTTTAGGATACCACAAACCCATTTCAATAGTGCCCTTAAGGTATCTAATTATGCGTTTAACCGCAATTATGTGAGATTCTTTAGGACAAGATTGAAAACGTGCACAAAGACAAACGGAAAACATAATATCCGGCCTACTAGCCGTCAAATAAAGCAAGCTACCAATCATGCTACAGTATAATTTAATGTCTACACTTTTACCTTGTTCATCCTTGTCAAGCTTTGTAGTTGTTGCCATGGGAGTTTTGCTTACTCTTGATCCTTCAAGCCCAAACCTTTTGATTAGTTCCTTTGTGTACTTGGCTTGATTGATGAAGATCCCATCCTTCCTTTGCTTGATTTGAAGTCCAAGGAAATAGTTGAGCTCCCCCATCATAGACATTTCAAATTCATCCTTCATGCATGATTCAAAAGCTTTGCAAAGAGATTCATTAGTAGAACCAAAATAATATCATCCACATAAATTTGCACAATAAGAATATCTTTTTCTACATGTTTTGTAAACAAGGTTGTATCAATTTTACCTTTCTTAAAACCATTTGAAGTCAAAAATGAAGAAAGTCTTTCATACCAAGCCCTAGGGGCTTATTTTAAACCATAAAGAGCTTTATCTAATTTAAAACAAAATCCGGATGTGTAGGATCAACAAACCCGGGGGGTTGTTCAACATACACCTCCTCTTCAATAAATCCATTTAGAAAAGCACTTTTAACATCCATTTGAAATAATTTGAAATCTTTATATAAGGCAAATGCTAGTGTCATCCGTATGGCTTCAAGCCGTGCTACGGGTGCAAAGGTTTCTTCAAAATCGATCCCTTCGATTTGAGTGTAACCTTGGGCAACTAACCTAGCCTTGTTTCAACTACATTACCCGATTCATCCAACTTGTTCTTAAAGATCCACTTAGTACCAATTGTTGGTCTATCGTGGGGCCTAGGAATAAGGTGCCAAACTTGGTTGCGCTCAAATTGATTGAGCTCCTCTTGCATGGCTAGTAACCAATATGAATCGGCCTCGGCTTCGAGGACATTTTTGGGTTCAATATGAGAAATGAATGCATAGTTACCACAATAGTCATGAAGTCTAGAGCGAGTAGTTACCCCTTTTGATACTTCACCTATGACGAGGTCCTTGGGATGATGCGGATTGTATCTCCAATCCTTTGGTAGTGGTTGAGTAGGCTCCACCTCATGTGTTTGATTTTCATTCCCTTGTGCCTCTTCCACTTTAGCTTTGCTTCCTTCATCATCCTTTGGTTTGTCTCCCATAGTAGAAGCATCCTCCAAGGTCACTTTCTCCATGCCTTCATCCAATGCATCTATTTCTACAACATTCTTAACAAACTTGTTAGATTCCTCAAACTTAACATGAATAGACTCTTCAATAGTCAATGATGATCTAATGAAAACTCTATAAGCCTTACTAGTATTTGAGTAACCTACAAAAATAGCCTCATAAGATTTAGGATCAAATTTTCCCAAATTATCTTTTGTATTTAAAACAAAACATTTGCATCCAAAAACTTTAAAATAGGAAACATTAGGTTTTCTAGAGAAATACATTTCAAAGGAAGTTTTAGTAGTATTTTTACATAAGAAAACGCGATTTGATATGTAGCATGATGTATTAACGGCCTCGGCCCACAAATAATGTGGTAGACCATATTCACTTAGCATTGTCCTAGCCATCTCTTGTAATGTTCTATTTTTCCGTTCAACTACTCCATTTTGTTGTGGAGTTCTAGGACAAGAAAGTTCATGCTTTATTCCATGTTCATCACAAAAAGTGGTAAAGGGTTAGTTAATGAATTCACCTCCTCTATCACTTCTTATTCTCAAAATCAAAGAATCCTTTTCTTTTTCAACTCTTTTCTTAAAAGTTTGGAAATACGAAAATGCTTGATTTTTGTGTTCAAGAAAGAAAACCCATGTAAATCTTGAAAAATCATCAACCAAAACATAAGCAAATCTATTCCCACTTAGACTTTTGGTTTGTGTTGGGCCAAATAGATCCATATGGATTAATTCCAAAGGACGTGATGTCATGATATCCTTAATTGACTTGAAAGAAGACTTAGTTTGTTTCCCAAATTGACATGCGTCACAAACTCGGTCCTTTTCAAAATTCAAGCAAGGAATACCTTTCACCATTTCCTTTGAATTTAATCTAGAAATATGATCAAAAGAAATATGCCCTAATCTCCTATGCCACAACCAAGAGTCATCATCGAGGGCTTTCAAACAAGTAATATTACAAGACATATTCAACATATCAATCATATAAACATTGCTTTCACGAAAACCGGAAAATACACAAACATTAGAAGTTCTATCAATTACTTTACAAGAAACATTATCAAAAACTACATCAAAACCTTTATCACAAAGTTGACTAACACTCAAGAGATTATGCTTGAGGCCATCAACTAAAACTACATTTTCAATTAAAGGAGAGGTGCCAAGTTTTACATTACCAATACCGATGATTTACCCTTGACGTCATCTCCGAAGGTGACGGTGCCACCTTCATGATATCTTGATAGGGTTGCAAAGTTGTTGATGTCCCAAGTCATGTGCCTTGAGCAACCGCTATCAAGATACCACAAACCTCTACGTCGTTGGGCTTTGGAAAGTACCTTGCTTGTGCCTTCATTAGCCATGAAGCACATGTTGGCGGTGTCTATTTCTTCCTCGGATTCGGTCTCCGAATCCCAAGTTGCCTTCATAGCCTTCTTCTTGTAAGGCTTCTTTGAAGTGGAGGGCTTAGCTTTGTCCGGACACTCCGCCACAATGTGTCCCGGTCTTTGACAATTGAAGCATATGATCTTTCTTTCTTCTTTGCCTCCTTGCCATCTCCTTCTACCTTGGAACTTCGCCTTGTTGTACATCCTCCGAACATTTTTGACTAGAAGTGAGAGCTCTTCGTCATCTTCTTCTTCATCATCTTCGTCAGAGTGTGATGATTGACACTTGAAGGCAATAGTCTTCTTCTTGGTAGGAGCCATGTCCTCCCTTACTTTCCTTTCCATCTCATGGGTTTTGAGGTTCCCAATGAGACCTATGAGCTCCATCTCTTCATTGTCGTTGAGTTCCTTCAAGGTTGTAGCTTTAACTTCCCATGAAGGAGGTAGAGCCCGGATGATCTTCCTTACTCTTTGATCATTGTTGATATCTTCACCTAAAGAAGAGAGTCCATTAGTAATCTTGGTAAATCTTGTAACCATATCATCTATGGTTTCATTTTCTTGCATGCTAAATGTTTCATATTGAGACCGAAGAAGGTCAATCTTAGCCTTCTTTACTTGTGAGGTCCCCTCATGAGTGACTATCAAGTGTGACCAAATCTCAAATGCGGACTTGCAATGTATAACCCTAGCTATGTCATCATCATTTAGGGCTTGAAGAAGTGCATAGTGAGCTTTGGCATTGGCATCGAATTCCTTAGTCTCTATTTCGGACCAAGTGGATTCGTCACCGGGGGGTACACTAAAGGACTTAGTCACGGCCTTTGCAACTCGGCTACCTAGAGATTGCAAAAACACGGTCATCTTAACTTTCCATATGGGAAAGTTAAGTCCATCAAACTTAGGAGGGGTCTTAATTCCATCGGCCATTTTTACTTATATGAATATGAATGAAATGATTAGCAAATTTGGATCTTCTCTAAGGTTGTTAAACCAAATCCTAGAGTCCAAGCTCTGATACCAATTGAAAAACACCTAGAGGGGGGGTGAATAGGTGTGAATGCTAATCTAATGATCTTTTTAAACTTTAATAAAATGAGTGATGCAACGATCTCTCAAAACACGACTAAGAGCCGAATACCCCTTGCGAGGTTCTGAACTCCTTCCTCCCAATTCCCCTTAAAATGGGTTAGAGGTGCGCAATGCAACCGTGTTGTATTGAGGTGTGATCGATCAATGCCAAGTATGATGATGTAAAATGAAATGCATACAATGTAACACAACAAGTATAGCAAGTAAAGTAAACAAGACAAGATTGCACAAGTAGAGGGTTAGTTCTCAAGCAAATAATTCAAGACAATATAAAGCAAGAGAAATTGAAAGCAAGAATAACGCAAAGGCAATCGCAAACAAGATGATTTGTTTTGAGGTTCGAGGACACTTGCTCTAGTCCCCGCCTTCACCTCCGTGAAGGGTTTCCACTATCCACCGAGGATGCCTTTACAATTGGTCTACCGAAGACCGAGCACCGAGCTCCACCAAGTACAAAGGACCTCTACCGAAGAGGTTGCTCCACAAAGAAAGGATTACAAGAACCAAGTGATCACAACAAGATCACTACACTTTTCTCAAACTCTTTTACAAACACTCTCACTTCAATTACAACTTCACTATAAAATGAGTATAGGATTTTTGGCTCTATGAAGTGTGGTGAGAAAAACTTCAGTTTGTAGAGTGATATGAGCAATCAAACACAACTGAAAAACTAGCTCAAAAAGAATTGGAATGAAAGCTTTAAACTCTTTTCTTTTCTCTTTTGAAAACAATGAAAACTTGAGGATTTTTCTAAGTGAAATGCAAGAGAGACTTCTCCTCTATTTATAGGCTTAAAAATAGGTTAAAAACAATTTATTTTTGTCTTATTTTCTCTGAAAAAGCTCCCCAACAAATCTCCAAAAATCTGTTAAAGCTGAAACAAAAAACAGATTTTTCAGAACTGCCCAAAGAGGAAAGAGCCGTTGCTAAGTTGCAGGCTTGGCGGTCGACCGGTCCGGTCGACCGCCAGCCTAGCTGGAAGTAGCCGTTGGCTCCCGGTCGACCGGTCCGGTCGACCGACCCAAAAGGAGGAAACACAGTTTCCTTCTTCCGGTCGACCGGTCCGGTCGACCGAAATATCCCGAGAGCAGAATGCTCTCCGTCGGTCGACCGGTCCGGTCGACCGACGGACATGCACAAACAGTGCATGTCCAGACACAGCGCCGGTCGACCGGGCCGGTCGACCGATGTTGCTTGAAACTGAAAAACTGGGCTGTTTTGAGTTAGAAAAATTTTGAGACATATTTTAAAAATACATATAGCTAAGTATTATGCAGAAAATAGTTTATACACATGTTTTAAACAAGATTTTCAAGATATAAAGCTTTGGTACATGTATATATAAACTAAGGCATAAAACTTAGAAATAATCATTTTCAAAACATAGGAAATATTTGAAACAAGTGTGTGTGCAAATCCTAGAGCCAAATTTCCTATATTCAAACTTTAACAATATAAACTTACAAACTTTCTAAAAGACTTCAAGGCTATTCTTCAAGGTGGGCTATCTTCACTTGATTTTCAATATTGCAACTTGAGCCCATATTGAATTGTCTTGAGTCCAAAAACCTTGTATTTGAGTGAGAGTACTTCTAGTATGATAATAAACCTGAAACACACTTAAACAACAAATGTTATTAGTACAAATAACTAATATGTTTTGTAATCATCAAAATACGCTAAACAAGGGTGATTGTAACCTTGGGCCAACACAAGTTTGAGTAAAAATCAAAACATGTTGCAAATATATTGAACTATTTTTGTAATATGAAAGTTTTGCCTTAAACAAAAATCTGTATTTTTCTAAAATGATTTTTCCAAATTGAAAACCGATTTTTCCAAAACTCCTCCAAATATAAAAACAAGATATTATAAACACTTTTAAAGCTTAGTGTATATGGATATGATCCACTACATATATATATGATGAAATATCTATATTTTTGACATTAAGCACTAAATAAAGTTCTGGTAAAACACATGTATACTTTGAAGCTTAAAAACCAAAATTGTATTTTCTAAAACGAAAACTCTTTTATGAAAACACATATAAATCTTGTGTGTGAGTGTATATAAACTTGAGCAATCCACCAACTAATCTATCCTTTACATTTTATCTAAAAGCAAAATCTTAACACTTATAAACAAATCTAGACATAAGTCTTCTCTTGAAAAATCTTCACTTGAGAAACTTCTTTTCCTTTTTGACTTGATCCAAATCTTGATCCAATGAGTTAGACTCTTCTTAAGTACTTGATGTGGTCTTGATGCACAAACTCTTGAATCAACACGTGCTAGCTCCAAAACTTGACTTTAAATTCTTTATTGAAGCTAAACACCAACTAAGATCTTGATCAAACGTCTGACACTAATTAAACACAAGATCATTAGTACTATAACTATATGAGTTAATCATCATCAAAATTAGAGTGATGGGCCTTTGGCCAACAAGATCCACTAAAAGAACTTGACGTTCGGCCTGTCAACAGGGAACAAGACTCACTGTCCATCGCCATGTAAAGAACCCAGTTTTTTTTTTTAAAAAAGAGAATCAATCAAAATATTTTCTCTCTTTTATTTTTTTACCTTCTCAAGTTTGTGATGATGAAAATTGAAATGGGTACTCAACGAATTGTTTTTTATTATTATTTTTTTAGAAGAAGAAAATTTCATGAATTTTACATGTGAATTATGGTACATACAACAGTTTTTGGCTAGTGGGGTTTTAATTTTTCTTTCTCCCCCGCTTTTCTTTTAGAGGTTGTTAGTGATGCAATTTCTTCCATTTCTTTTATTCTCTTTTGTTTCGTTTTTTCTCATGTCCTAATACTGTTCCTGCAGTGTCACATTGTTTGCCTCGGTGCTCAAGTGCCTTCAAATACTTTGATTAAGATAATATTTTTTTATTTCAATTGCAATATTCTTTGCCATTAATGCAAACAAATTGCGGTAGTTAGGAACTTAATCATGTTTCACAAGAGAAATCATGTTGAGGTCACATAAACAAAGAGTTGACAAGATTCGGATGAAGCAAGCAATGGGGACATTGTTGGATAAATTAGCATACCTTTGGATTTTTCGCAAACTTGATAAACATGATGTTAAATCCATATATTTATACACAGTGGCGGACATAAGATTCATTTTCGATATGGTATAAATATAATAAAGCTATAATTGAGGAAACATTACAATTGTTATGTGCTATGCTAAAATAAAAAATAAAAAATAAAAAAAAGTACCTCAAATTTGAATTTGTGACATCAATAACTTATTTTAAGAACATATCACTTGAGATACAACTTAGATTGTTCATGTTGCTAATAAAATTAATTAAAAAAGAAAGATATCTTATGTAAAAAAAAAAAAAATCAAAATTTCACATACACTTTTAAGTATTTTACAAAATTTAGTTTGAGTGTCAGCTCACACTCAGGCATATGGGTCTGCCCCTGGTTATACACAACTTTATATGCACGTCTATAGTATGAGGATGGCATAATGGCTAAATGAAGTAGTTGTGCTCAACGATTTTAAATAAATTATTTTCAGTTAAACAGTAAAGAACACATTAAAGAGAACTGGGAGGAATATATTCAAAAATTAATAAAAAAACATTAATGTTACGCTTCTTGGCATTAAAGGCTTTTATTATTTATTTATAATGGGATTGAATCCCAAAAAAAGTGCCGATGAAAACAGCATTAAATTTATGGCGAACATACACCAAAACCAAAAAAACCAACAAACGGACATCTCTCCTCTGCTCGCTCCTCACAACTCGGAAGCAGCAGGGACCAAAAAAAAAAGAATTGGCCACCGAAAAAGTTGAAGGAAATCAAATACCCAAGCCTCGCCAGATCTTGAATCACAATCACCAAAGCCAATGGCGATCTCCTCCTCCTTGTTCATCTCTTCCTTCTCTTCTTGATGATCAGTGTCAATGCCGAGATCCACCGCACGTCCCTCCGCTCCGACGCCCGCCCCATCATCCCCCTCGACGAGTTCGGGTTCACCCACACGGGCTTCCTGGAGCTGAACGCCTCCTCCATCGCCCTCTCCCCTCCCCCTCCCTCCGACGCCGACCTCTCCCGCGTGGGCTTCCTCCTCTCGACCCGCGACGCCTGGCCCCACGTCCTCCAGCAGCTCTTCGAGTCCGACATCTCCTGCCCTCTCCACTCCAACCTCGTCCGCCTCGTCTTCACCCTCACCGCCTCGAGCCCTCCACCTCCTCCTCCTCTTTCTCCCACTCCTCAACCTCTCCCTCCCCGGCCGCTTCACCCTCCTCTTCTCCAACTGTCTCTCCCCCCCGACCTCCGCGTCTCCATGTCCCTCACCTCCGCCATGTACAACCTCGACCCGAGAACTCACCGTCAACGATCCTATCTCTCCGTCGGCTCCACCCGCTCCCACGCATCTTCTTCGCCCTCCCTCGTCTACGCCGCCCTCTGCGTTTCTTGATATACGTTCTCATCGCGAAGCGGCACTCTGCTTTCCGAATCCATTATTTCATGCTGGCCCTGCTCCTGCTCAAGGCCCTCAACCTCCTCTGCGAGGCCGAGGACCTGTCCTTCACCGACCGCACTGGCAGCGCCCACGGCTGGGACGTGCTCTTCTACTTCTTCAACTTCCTGAAAGGGATCAGCCTGTTCACGCTCATCGTTCTGATCGGCACCGGCTGGTCTTTCCTGAAGCCGTACCTTCAGGATAAAGAGAAGAAGGTCCTCATGGTGGTGATCCCCCTGCAGGTTGTGGCCAACGTAGCGCAGATTGCGCTGGATGAGACCGGGCCTTACGACAGGGGATCAATCGCGTGGAACCAGGTTTTCCTTCTGGTTGATGTTGTTTGCTGCTGCGCGGTGTTGTTCCCGATTGTGTGGTCGATCAGGAACCTGAAGGAGGCGGCGAGGACGGACGGGAAGGCCGCGGTGAATCTGATGAAGCTGATGCTGTTCAGGCAGTACTATGTTGTTGTCATATGCTACATCTATTTCACCAGGGTGATTGTCTATGCGCTTGTGACGATCACATCGTATCGGTATCTGTGGACGAGTGTGGCTGCGGGCGAAGCTGCTACGCTTGCTTTCTATGTGTTCACTGGGTACAAGTTCAGGCCGGAGGTGCACAACCCGTACTTTGTGATTGATGAAGATGAGGAGGAGGCTGCATTGGAGGCTTTGAAGCTTGATGATTCGTTTGAGCTATGAGACCAAGGAAGCAGAAATCAATTTTGTTCTGGTACTGCACTGCCGATTGAAGAGCAAATGGAAGTTGGAGGTGGTTTTCAGGGATCTGTTTTCTTCTTCTTTTATTTGATTCATTGTTTGAGGAGAAGCACGGGGGCTGAAGTTTAGCATCAATTTAGCTTGCAATTTCCTGTTTCTCCCTTCTCCCACATATATATAAGTTTTATTGGTTTCTTTTGTCGACATCTATTTGTTAAACGATGTTGTTTACTTGCTATGCATTCTATCATGACTTTTGTTTTCTTTTCTCCCGTAGTCTCTTAAGATGGATGTTTAAAGTTTTGCGAATTTGCACAGATATGGTTACATGCAGAGCACTAACCTTCACATGGTTGAATACAAGGCGTATTTGCAATGAATGGTCTTTGTTTGTTCTCCCATTTCAGTCCCTACGCAATTAACTAATGAGGAGGTCTACATGCAAGGGTCATACCTAATCTTTTATAGGACTCATTTATTTCTCTTTTTGCATGTGTATAACGTTTAAGGTAGATTATTACCAAGTAGTATTTTTTTTCTTGTGTAAGGGTACCATATTCTGGTAAGCAAGGGTACAAGGTGATTTTCCGTTTGTCGTTATACTTGAAGCAATGAGTCTGAGGCAAAAATTATTATTGTTAGCATATCGATAAGCATCAAAAGAATAGATATGCAGAGAGAATTGATCTGATCTATATTGATTCATTACATACAGACAACTATGCACAGCCATTCTAGCCATGAAATAAGGGTTCAAATTACACACAAATCCCTTGATTAAAGCCTAAACAATCTCGCTTTCTAAGTGAGGTCAATGACAACGTGTGCACTCTGCACATAAGGTAAGAGACAAGCTCATAATCTCTCATATGTCCTGTGATACTCCCCCTTCAAGTTGAGGTATGTAAATTGACAAGACCCAACTTGAAAAGTAAATAATAAAGAGATCAGCAACCTGAAGAGAAGTGTGCAGACAGACTGTTTTGATCAATCCAGGTTGTTACTTTTCTCGGATGAAATGACAATCAATTTTAATGTGCTTTGTTCGTTCATAAAATACTAGATTAGTTGCTATGCAGAGAGCATCCTTGTTAAAATAAGAATGGTTGATTGATGACGAGTGACTCCAAGATCACAAAGAAGAGTGTAACCATTGTACTTCACAAAGTATTTGTGTCAAGGCCCTATATTCTGCCTCTGCAGTTGGTCTAGAAACTGTTTGTTGTTTCTTTGATCGCCATGAGATAGGACTCTCTCCTAAGAGAAAGTACAAAAACCTTTGATAGACACGCGAACGATTGGACAGCTAGCCCATCCAAGTCATTGAATGCTCTTATTTGCAATGAGCTAGAAGAAGACAATGAGATTTCTTTCCCAGGTGTCTCTTTAAGGTAGCATAGAATTCCTCTTTCTGCATCAAGATGTGGTTATTGAGGACAGCATAAACTGACTGAGGATTTAAACAAAATAGAGAATAACAGGACGAGTTATTGTCAGGTATACAAGTCTGCCAATGATTCTGTAAGAGAAAGGATTGTGTAGTAGCACTCCAGACAAATTATCTAACTTGCAGTCTTGAGCCATAGGAAAGTCTTGTGGTTTGCATCTTGTCACTCCTGCATCTTCCTTGATCTCCAATGCATATTTTCATTGGCGAAGAGAATATCCTTTGAGGAACGAGAAATCTCAATGCCAAGAAAATATTTGAGTGGTCCAATATATTTAATATAATTTTGATGCAAGAAAGCTTTAAACTTAAAGATCACAGTGGTCGTCGTGAGCCAATAATCAAGGCACGATCTAGCTACGCCCAATCAAGTTTGTTAGCATAATTGTAGGATTTGATGGCATCATTTTAGTTAAGTTTGTTGAGGTTGTGATTTGATGGCATCATTTTAATTGTAAGATTTGATGGTATCATTTTAGTTAAGTTTGTTGAGGTTGTGATTTGATGGCATCATTTTAGTTAAGGTTGTGATTTGATGGCATCATTTTACCTAAGTTTGTTGAGGTTGTGAAGGCTATCTAAAGGCCAAGTAGCTGTATTTGTTTCACAGTGAATTGGAAAATAAAAAAAAAAACCTGAAGTTTCTTCTCCTCTCAAAAATTAGTTTACCTCTCGTTCCCAGTTTGTTGCTACCGATCCTTTGCAGGTCTCGGAGCTGCTTGAAACCAACATCTGGTATCAGAGCTGCAGGTTAATGCCCAAATACCTTCGTCTCAACACCATGGCGATGATTTCAGGGTCCTCATCCCCGACAGCACCAGTAACAAAGGAGGGCGGAATCACTCTTCATTAACCAATGCTAACGCCGACAAACTACTCCACCTGGGCCATTAAAATGGAAGTTTTCATGGAGGCTCAGGGAGTTTGGGAGGCAGTCGAACCTGCGGCAGGCGTGGCCGTAGACAAGAAGAAGGATAAAGTAGCATTGGCATGCATCTTCCAAGCAGTTCCAGAGGAGATCTTGTTACAGTTGGCGAAGTACAAGACATCCAAAGAGGCGTGGGAAAGCTTGAAGACAATATACCAAGGGGTTAATCGCGTTAAGAAGGCGCGAATTCAGACCCTAAAGAGCGAGTTCGAGACCCTACGAATGAGGGATTCTGAGTCCGTCGATGAGTTTGCAGGGAAACTCACAACCCTGGCAAGCAAGATTCGAGGGCTTGGAGAGAAGATGGACGACGACGTGATCGTCAAGAAGGTACTTGTATCTGTGCCTAACAAATTTTTGCAGGTAGTAGCCGCGATTGAACAATTCGCGGATGTTGAAACAATGCCAGTGGAGGAGATCATTGGCGCCTCAAAGCTTACGAGGAGCGCATACGTGGGAGAGATGAAAGCAGCGGAAGCCAACTTCTCCTGACTCACGCTGAGTGGCAAGCAAAGAAGAAGAAGAATAGACAGCCTGAACCTTCATCGAACACCAATCAAAACAACTCGACCAATCGAGGGCGTGGCAACCCTCTCGGTCGAGGTCGTGGGCACGAAAGAGGAGGTCGAGATGGCCAGAGAGCAGCCCCTCAAGAAGGTGATGAAGGTCGTGATTCAACCAACCATAACAAGTCAAAGTTCAGATGTCATTACTGCAACAAAGTTGGTCACTTCGCGTCGGAGTGTTACAGCCAACGCAGAGACGAGGAAGACAACTTGGCTCGAGCACAAGATGAAGAGGCCGCGTTGCTTCTGGGTGAGACTCAGGAGGAGTCTCCAGGGGTGATCATGCTTAACGAAGAAAAGATCGTACCCAATCTACGTGCTGCAGATGAAGCACAAGTCGACTCAGACATGTGGTATCTCGACAATGGCGCGAGTAATCACATGACGGGCCATCAAAACAAATTCAAGGAACTTGATCGGAGCGTCACAGGGCGTGTCAAGTTTGGTGACGGCTCGACAGTGCAGATCGAGGGGAAAGGCTCGATCCTATTCCAATGCAAGAATGGGGAGCAACGACTACTTTCCGAGGTATACTTCATCCCTAAACTAAGAAGTAACATTCTAAGCCATGGCCAATTGACAGAGGATGGGAGCAAGGTGGAGCTGTTCGACGATCATTTGAAGGTGTTCGACAAAAGGGGTGTGTTGCTGATGAAGGTCAGGAGATCTGCAAACCGCCTATACAAGATAGTGTTTCAATCTTGCAAGCCTATTTGCCTGTTGTCCAAGCTTGAAGATCCAGCCTGGCTGTGGCATGCAAGGCTGGGACACATCAACTTCTTTGCGCTTAAACTGATGGCAGATAAGAAGATGGCCATTGGACTTCCGAAAGTCAAACACCCAAACCAATTGTGTGAAGGCTGCCTCGTCGCCAAGCAAGCCCGACTCCCTTTTCCTCAGCAGACGAGCTACAGGGCTGAGAGACGTCTGCAACTCGTCCATGCTGACTTGTGTGGGCCTATTACGCCCGCAACTGCAGCAGGTAACAGATACTTTCTCCTACTCATGGATGATTTCAGTAGGATGATGTGGATGTTCATGTTAAAAGATAAGAGTGAAGCTTTCAATTCTTTTAAGAAGTTCAAATCACTTGTGGAGAATGAGTGTGATAGCAAGGTGAAGACACTTAGAACTGATCGCGGAGGAGAGTTCTTGTCCAGAGACTTCACTAATTATTGTAAAGCTGAAGGAATTCAATGACACTTTACTGCCCCATACACGCCACAACAGAATGGGGTGGTAGAGCGTCGGAACAGGACCGTGATGGACACGACGAGAAGCTTGATGAAGAGCAAGCAGGTGCCTGCAATATTATGGGGTGAAGCAGTCAGACATGCTATTTATTTGCTCAATAGATTGCCCACGAAGTCTCTCCACGAGATGACACCTTTTGAAGCTTGGCACGGTAAGAAACCAAACGTTAATCACTTGAAGTTGTTTGGTTGTATTGCACACATGAAAGCTGCAGGTCCCTATCACAAGAAGTTAGACGATCGCAGCACCCCTCTAGTCTACCTTGGTGTGGAAGAAGGTAGCAAGGCTCATCGTCTCCTTGATCCTCAATGTGGCAAAGTCCATATCAGTCGGGACGTCGTGTTTGACGAAGCAGGAAGTTGGGATTGGAGCACGCCCGACGGAGCTAATCCAATGAGCTGGGTTGAGTTCTCCATTCAAGTTCCAGTTGAGGAAAATGCAACCCAGCCACCACGAAGATCAGAGGAGCATCCAGCTCAGAGCGTAGGAGACGCGCTCTCACCATTGACGCACAGGACATCACCAGCGTCAGACAGCTTGCTACACCAGAAGTTGAAGGCTCAACTTCAAGCAACACGCCCGCACCAACACCACAATCAAATCAGCCAAGAAGAACCAAATCTCTAGCTGATATCTATGCAGAGACTACAGCAATGTCACCTTACCCAGACATGTTGTACTTGTCGGCTGAAGAACCGGCAAGCTATCAAGACGCAGCTCTAGAACGGGAATGGCGTCAAGCAATGCAAGCTGAATTCGAAGCCATCGAGAAGAACCAAACCTGGGAGCTCACTGAGTTACCACCAGGTCACAAGCCCATCGGACTCAAGTGGGTTTACAAGGTGAAGAGAGACAACGAGGGGAAGATACTCAAGTACAAAGCAAGGCTTGTCGCGAAGGGCTATGTACAAAGACAAGGTGTCGACTTTGATGAGGTATTTGCCCCGATCGCGAGACTTGATACTGTTCGATTAATTCTCGCCCTTGCAGCTCACCAAGGATGGCAAGTACACCACTTAGACGTGAAGTCGGCATTTCTTAATGGAGATCTCAGGAGGAAGTGTATGTAGCTCATCCCGAGGGATTCATCATCAAGAATCAAGAGGACAAGGTGTATCGCTTGTCCAAAGCTCTTTACGGCTTACGACAAGCACCAAGGGCTTGGAACCTGTGCCTTGATAACTGCTTGAAGAACCTTGGTTTCAGTAGGTGCACCCAAGAACAAGCAGTCTACACGAGAAGCAATGAAGATGGAGTGCAGATCGTAGGTGTATATGTCGACGACCTCATTGTCACAGGAACAAGTCCAGCTGCGGTGAGAAGTTACAAGCTACAGATGATGCAAGAATTCGACATGAGCGATCTTGGATTGCTCTCATATTACCTTGGGATCGAGGTAAATCAACAAGCTGATCACATTTCTTTGAAGCAAACAGCCTATGTTAAGAGAGTATTGAAGCAATCCGGGATGGAGGATTGTAACGCAACGAAGTATCCTATGGAGGCTAAGTTGCAGCTCAACAAAGATGAAGGAGGGACACCCATTGATGCAACTCAATACAGGCGTGTCATCGGGTGTCTAAGGTATCTAACTCACACTCGCCCAGACTTGAGTTACTCTGTTGGGATTGTGAGCAGGTATATGGAGAGGCCGACGACCCTCCACCATCAAGCCGTGAGGCAAATTCTCAGGTACTTGAAGGGGACACTTGAATATGGGCTCGAGTACAGGAGAGGCCAAGGAGATGCAGAGGTAATTGGCTTCTCCGATAGCAACTTGGCCGGAGATGCAGATGACAGGAAGAGCACGACTGGTATGGCTTTCTATCTGAATCAAAACCTAATCGCTTGGGTTTCGCAAAAGCAAAAGACCGTGGCCCTTTCCTCTTGTGAAGCAGAGTTTATGGCGGCAACAGCCGCAGCTTGTCAAGCACTGTGGCTCAGGAGTTTGGTGAGCGAAGTGACTGGTCGTTCACCCGAGCCAGTCACATTGTTCGTCGACAACAAATCGGCGATTGCCCTGATAAAGAACGCCGTATTCCATGGTCGGAGCAAGCACATAGATACCCGTTTCTATTTCATACGGGAGTGTGTTGAGAAAGGGCAGATCAAAGTCGAGTACGTGCGGACTGAAGATCAGAGAGCAGACATTCTGACGAAGGCACTCGCAAAGCAAAAGTTTGCGGAGATGCAGCAGAAGCTCGGAGTTCTCAACCTCAATCGTGCCTAGATTAAGGGGGAGACTGTGAGCCAATAATCAAGGCACGATCCAGCTACGCCCAGTCAAGTTTGTTAGCATAATTGTAGGATTTGATGGCATCATTTTAGTTAAGTTTGTTGAGGTTGTGATTTGATGGCATCATTTTAATTGTAAGATTTGATGGCATCATTTTAGTTAAGTTTATTGAGGTTGTGATTTGATGGCATCATTTTAGTTAAGGTTGTAATTTGATGGCATCATTTTACCTAAGTTTGTTGAGGTTGTGAAGGCTATCTAAAGGCCAAGTAGCTATATTTGTTTCACAGTGAATTGGAAAATAAAAAAAAAAAACCTGAAGTTTCTTCTCCTCTCAAAAATTAGTTTACCTCTCGTTCCCAGTTTGTTGCTACCGATCCTTTGCAGGTCTCGGAGCTGCTCGAAACCAACAGTCGTCACCAGTGATAAGGACATCATCCGCATAGACTACTATGAATGTAGGCCCAACAGAAGATTTCGGTTTACATCCCAGGTTAGTCTGGGAGAAAAGACATGGAGTTCCTCCCAGATTTCTTAGGATCTTCGTTCTAATATCTCGAGAAGAATAGATACGCAGAGAGCATTGATTTGTTCTGTATTGATTCATTGCATATGTACAAGTATGCACATTCATTATAGCCATGAAGTAAGGGATTCAAATTACACACAAATCTCTTGATTAAATCCTACACAACCTCTTTTTCTAAGTGAGTCAATGACAACCTGTGCATTCTCCACATAAGATAAGAGACAAGCTCATGATCTCTTATATATCTTGTAATAAAGCATTTTATGTTGGGTTTTTAGGATGCTAGTCCCTAATAAATTTCATAATTTGACATTAGTATCTTACAGATTTGAGTTTTGATATTAATCTCTCATAATACTAGTCCAACTTATTTTAAGTCTCAACCAATATTGAGAAGGGAGGAAAGGAAGTTCAAGAGTTTATTCCCTAGTACAAATATAAAAGATCCAATATATGAAAAATAAGAATTACGGAGAGCGAATGTCTTCCGCATGCCTTTTTGTGGGCAATTGGGTCATGGAAGACCGAATGCCTCACAGGAATTTTGTGCTCCAATGCCAGCGGCCAACCCACGTCGTGAAGATCTGCGGTCATCAGCTGCAGAACAAAGGAGGACTTGACGCCTTGGGGGAATTTCAAAGGGAAACTTGCAAGTGGCGTGCCTGTCCTCGGCACAGGTGGTCGGGAAAAAGATCGGGAAGGTCGGACAGGCGTTATGCTCCTGTGGATCAGCCTCCCCAGGGAAGTAATCGTGGGCCAGGCAGAAAGAAGAGGTCTTTGCCTCTAGTTGGAGATGGAGCACTTTGCGGTGGATTCCTCGTCATTAGAGGTATCGAGCGTCAGCCGGTCCTTGACAGCTGTTAGTGGAGGGATGATGAAATCTTAGAGCTCTTTTGAGTTCCCTATCCTGGAAGAGGTGATGGGGGAGGTGGGGTTTGGATCCACCGCTGTCGTGGCGCGGGAAGATGTCGGTGATGCTTCCTCTGCTTCGTACAGGAGATTGGGGGTTAATATTCTGCTTCGAACATGGGAGATCAAAGGGTTTGATAGGAGCTCGTGTGCCAAAAAGGGTTGTCGCTCACCCTTTCGGTTGGACAGTGCTCTAAAGGGTAAGGAGGCAGACGCGACAGGGTTGCGTAATGTGAGTGTTGGTTGTGGCGTATATCCCATGGTGGACGCTTCGTTGCGAGTGAGCACAGGATGATTCTCGCCGACTGGAGTCAGAGAAAGGCGTAGTATACTATCACATTGGACTTGGAAGAGGGTACTTCGATAGGTGCATCATCCGCTGACGAGGCAGACGTGAGGCGTGATAGCAACATTGTCAGAGGGATTGGCAGGGACGGAGCTCGAGGTGTCAGTTTGAATTCGAATTTTAATTCGAATATCAATGAGCAAGTTGCGGGTATCAGGTATTCTAATTGCTTGCGGCCCTGCTACATTGATTTAGGATGGGGCTAATGCTTTTAATGAGGAAAATCTTAGAGTTGGGCCAGAATTTTTTGGGCCAAGCGTTGTATCTTCTGTAGGGGTTTCTACTGAGGAATTGCTTGGGAGTGGAGTCAATGTTGCTACAGAGGAGGTGCTCCCTGAGCGGGTTGTGGTTACAGACCTGAAACTTAAAGTGGGTTCTAATTTGAACAGGTGGAATAAGAGAGTTTCGAGCCCAATGATTTAAGGGTGATTTTTGATTGGGCCGGGTAAGGGTCAAGGGTCAGACCCCTTTTATTAAAGGGAGGATCTTAGTAGGGGGGCCACCTTGTCCTATAGGGGCTTCGGCATGCGGGGGTGCTTTTCAAACTCAAAATCCTTTTAACAACGATGATTTGATTTTGAACATTGTGGGCGAGGGGAAGCATGACAATGTCCCAATTGAGTTTGCAAACTTTTTGGGTTTATTCCCCTCAAGTGGGCCTCAACAACAGAAGCGTGAGAAGAAGAAGAAATGTTAGCGACAAGGACGTAGATGGATGAGTGAGTTCTCAGATAAGGATGAGAATTTTTCAGGACGAAACAAGGTGGATGGTTTACGTCAAAAGAGGGGAATATAAGTCGAGGGGAGTTAGAGTCGATGGTTCGGGTTGGTCAGAACTCAATAATGCTTTCTGGGTCAGGTTAGCGCCTGATGCATAGCGGCTATGTTGTCAGTCTGTAAGTACAGTGGCTTACTATTGGAGTTTTTTTTTTTTTTGGAAGGATCATTTTGTATCTTTACATTTTTGTACCCTTCTGTTATTTAGAGATTGTTTCGTTAAACACTTATTAATGAAATGTCAGGACCCTAATGTTTTTTTTCCCTCAAAAAAAACTTATTTTAAGTCTCCGCAGATAATGGTCATCTTTACATCAAGAATTTATTCATTTATTTTCTACTTAAAATTTATTTGTTTACTTTCGTACCCCCTTCCCGAACCTCTCAAATGTCTTCTTTCTATCATTTTTAAATTTTTTTCCTTTTCCGCTGTGCCCATCAATGATGATGCACCGCCTTTCTCTTCTTTCATCACACAGTTTATTATCTTTATAGTTCAAGATAATAAAACGAATTGAATGCTACACGGTAGACTATTTAATTGTAATTATCCGCAGAGAAGGAGAGAAGAGATTTTCTATTCAACTTATATGCGTTTGGTAAGTTGGAGAGTGGAAATTTAAGAAGAGGCAGTATATACATTACAATACTATTAACAATGGTTAAATTAGAAATTAAGACTAAATATGAAATAAAAAGACTTATTATAAGTTGACTCCATATTATTATGGACTTGTTTCAATATTTAGATTTGCGGGAGACTTTAGGGACTTGTATTGAAGAAAACTCTGCATATTTTTGAGCTGCACATGGCGGTGAGAATGGATCAGGCCGGGTCGGATCGGGCTGAAGTTGATCTAAACTGAAATGAAAAGACTTTGGGCCAGCTCGAATCTTAACCGAGCATTTATTGATCAGCCCAAAAACTGCCCATTTTCGTTTTGGCTTGCCCACGAACTTTTGGACCAGCCTAGTCAGAATAACTCAATAAAAAAATCTCACAAAATTCTCAGTATTTATTATGTTAAAAAATAAAATAAAATCAATAGAGCAACCAATCACCTCTCATTGAACATGGTACAGTGAACCTTCTCGCCCAGGCCTACTCTCAATCTTTTTCATCTCCCTTCATCCAATTTAATAAAAAAAAAAAATCTACTTTCTTTTATTTATGTCTTCTCCCGAGAGCTCAAACAAATTGAAGTTTAGTACAGTGACAAATTATTTGAAGAAAAGATTTATTTTTTTCCATCTTTCAAGTACCTTCTTAATATATTTAACATATATTGAGATCAAGTAAAGCAAATTTGACCCAAAAGTGACTTTTTCCCCCACTGCAACTAAATCTGGCATAAATTTCAGCAAATAATGCACAAGCTCCCCACTCCTGAATCTCCAAACAACCATATTATTGTCTTGACGGAGTGTAGCCACGATGATCTCAGAGCGACGACGGAGTTTTCTGGGTCATGGCGTTGGGCGAGTTCGAAGTTTCAAGTTGATGAAAAGAACAGAGCGATAGAGCCTTCTGGAGTAGTGGAGTCTCTCCGGAGTGGAAGATCACTCTGAATCACCTGATCAGAGAAGCACTCTGTAGCAGAGTCACCGGAGTGGAAGATCACTCTGAAGCATCTAGGCCGACAAACACTTTGAAGTTACAAAGTAAAGTTACTCCTCGGGAGTGCTTAGTGGGAGCGCCCACTCCGGACTGAAAGTGGCCCAATCAAGAAGTTTCTTTTGCCCCGCGAAGTTTGAGAAATACATCAAGAGAAATTTAGAGATCTCATAACTTGTAACCCTAATTTTTCCTACAAACAGGAATGCAGTGTCATTAGAGTTAAGAGTGAAAAAGTATCAATAGATTATGTCACTGTGAGTGCTATTGTACAGAGCAGCTGTTAGGTTCTCTTCTTTTTCCTTGTAATCTCTCTAACAAATAGTTGAATTTGTGTGCGGCTTCGTGGTTTTTTTTTCGATTTGGGGTTTCACGTATTCTTGGTGTTTTTAATTGATCTGTGATTTCTTCTATTTTCTTCGTCCGAGTTGTTGTCAATCCCACAAATTGGTATTAGAGTAAGGTTCATAATGGCGGGTGAAAGAAATATCAGAGTTGAAAGATTAAATGGTGCAAATTTCAGATTCTGAAAGATGAAGATCGAAAACTACCCGTACTAAGAAGATCTCTATTTTCCTTTTGGTGGAAAGTCCCAAAAGTTGAAGGAGATGTCCAACGACAAGTGGGATATTCTAGATTAAAAAGCCCTAGGGGAGATCCGATTATCCTGGCATCGACGATTGCATTCAACATCTCCAGGAAGAAGACGACTAAGGCTTGATGGCGGCCCTCTCAAAGATTTATGAGAAACCCCTACTTCAAACGAGGTTTTTTTGATGAAGAAGTTGGTCAACCCGCCGCTGAGCATCTCAATGAATTCAACACGCTAACGAACTAGTTGGAATCTGTTGAGATCAATTTCGATGACGAAATTAGGACATTACTTCCATTGTCCAGTCTATCAAAGGTATGGGATACTCTCGTAATGACGATGAGCAATTCCTATAGGAGATGAATCTTAAAGTTTGATGATGCGATGAATGTACTTCTCAAGAAGAGGTGCACAGGAAGTCATCTGGGTCACAGAGACATCAAAGAGTGTAACACCCCGCTCCCGGAATACGTACTTAGTTGCGTATTCAAATTTTTCGATTGTATTTTTCGATTTACTTCCAGTATTTATTATTTATAAGATCGTTTTGTCTTGAATTCGGATTCACGGACTCGTAGTCAGCCCTAGTCTGAACCGAGAACCCGATCCTAGTGAAATTCTTGATTTGGTCTTTCTGGTATTTAGATTTGACCGATGTTAGATTTAAATATCATTTTTCAATATTTTAGATTTTCTGTGATTTTCTGGAATTTTCCTGGATTAAATGGAAAATCTTCAAAACCGGTGTCGACCAGCATCGCTGACCGACTTCTGGATATTTAATTTACAAATGGAGTCAAATTTTGAGAAACCGCTTTCACATATTTTTTAGAATAATATTTACTATCTTAATTCATTTTTTGGGCATTTTCAGAATTTATCAGATTTTTGCCAAAACTGGCGTCGACCGACATTGACGGCCGATTCTAAGATTTTTAGTTTCAAAACGATAAATAATTTCTTAAAACGAATTTCATCATGAGTCTTAAAATAATATTCTTGATTTTTGCGAATTTTTGTGAGTCGTTCAGAGATACTTGATTTTCGGACGATTCCGATATTTTTCCGGAAGATTTTCGCATCCGCAACCGAATCCCGGGAATCCACCACTCTAATTCTTGTTCCTCTTCCTTCCAAGAAAATATCTTACTTTTCCATTTTCTTTTCCTTTTCCCATTTTCTTTCTTTCCTTTTCCTTCCACCACAAGCTTCCTTTTCCTTCCACCATAAGCTACAAATTTCTCCAAGCTTCTCCAACACTCCTCCATAAATATCTTCTCCAAAATATCTCCACTACAAACAAAATTCCAACCTCTCTCTCTCTTCCATGGCCGGCCAAGAGAAGGCCACCTAACCCTCTCCATTTTACAAAAACCCCCTCCCTAAAATTCTATTTACATCTCCTTCATATTTCATACCAACTATAAAAGGCCTTTTTCCTTCTTTCCCTTTCATTTTCTTCATTCTCCACCAAGAGAGCCTTCACCCTCACCAATTCCTCCTTCATCTCCACCACCACCACAACCACTACATCTTCCTACCTTCATCTCCTTCCTCCTTCAACTCCATTAAATCAACCACAAACTCCAATATACCACCAAAGCCTTCACCTTCTCCAAAATACCACCACCATCCCATCATCTTCATGAAGGCCGGTGCCCTCCTTTTGGATTGGGACCGCGCTCTTCTTCGTTGGCAAGACTCTAAGGCCGGTACCCTCCTTTTGGATTGGGGCCGAGCTCTTCTTCGTCGGTAATATCGCCGTAGATTTTCGGTAATCGTTCGCGATTATTCCGGTAATCGTTTTGGTGATAATTGACGACAACGGTTATTCCGGACGCATAAAGCTTCAAAGTAACATTTTTTTAGGCGAGTGATTTTCCTCGCCAAGACATGGATAACTTATTATCATGCTTGTATTTTCATATCGTGCAATATAGTCAACAAACACAACTCTCAAAAGTTAGTTCTGCTCTCTATTTGCACTCTATTAGTCGACTTGATCCATTTATTAGTCGACTTGAACCCTTTATTAGTCGACTACCCCCTTGTCCCAAGTCGACTAATTCATTTGAGACGCAACCTTTTCCTGAGACGCGACCTTATTTAGTCGACTACTCCTTTATTTCTAGTCGACTAACTTTTCCTGAAGACGCAACCTTTTCCTGAGACGCGACCTTATTTAGTCGACTACTCCTTTATTTCTAGTCGACTAACTTTTCCTGAAGACGCGACCTTTTCCTGAAGACGCGACCTTATTTCGTCGACTACTCCTTTATCTCTAGTCGACTAACTTTTCCCAAAGACGCGACCCTATGAGACGCGACTTCATCAGTCGACTTGGTCCTCCTCTATAGTCGACTAACTCCTTCTCTAGTCGACCTACTTGTTTTCCCTAGTCGACTAATATTGGCTGACTACTATGTTTAATCTCTTTATTAGAAATAGACCCTACCCACGGATTATGTATCGATTTGGTGCCTTCAGTACCCAACTATTACTCTAACATCTGCCAGATACAAGCTGACATATACCTGTCTAATATGTTATCACCTGACACCCGACATACTTCTACTTGACACTGACTCATGTTGTACCACCTGTTCCCGACGAATCCTGAATGGAACTAAGTGCCACATGGAACAAAGTGCCACATCACACTCGTGGTGGGGGCCACCTCTTGAATCTGTGGGGGCCACCTCTAGAATCCATTCCCCTCAGAGCAAAATGCCACACGGAGCAAAGTGCCACATCACACTCGTGGTGGGGGCCACCTCTTGAATCTGTGGGGGTCACCTCTTGAATCTGTAGGACCATCTCCTATCTGTACCTGATTTCCTATTATGACTCCTGTTATAATTCCTGTTATGTAATCCTGAATTCCTGATCATGTCCTGCTTCGGTTCTTATCATAAAAGTGATACTTACATGATAAAATATAATCAGACAACTTGCACCTGGTTTGGGGGAAACTGATGGGCCTTGAGTAATCATGTTCATGGTGGTCTTATCGAGTCACGCGTGGCCACATACTTGAGGGATCACCTGGCGGCCACCAGGGATTCCGTGGGGTGTGCTGGCACCCCTACTCCTGATCATTCTTGCCGAGTATGCACACGCCCTAGGCCTATTTCTATGGGATCTGCGATACTCTATTCCTGTTCAGGCGTCCATAAGTCCCGGTACCTAGCGGTACGTTCCGGCTCAGCACCGGATACTCCTGAACCGTTGTCCCGGGCATGTACGGGGCCCATCCAGAACATGATTCATCGAACTTTATCAGTTTCCAAATAACTTGCTCTATAAGTTGTAAGTAGAAGTATGTGTAATGGGACACATACTAAAACCTACAACTTAGACAGCCTAATTATAATAATATACTAATATGAAACTGTTGTGTTGTTTTGTAACTCGAGCTGTACGCGTTCAGGTTACGGTAACATGAGGTAAAGGTATATAGATGAAGGTTTCCTTGTTTGGATTATTCCTTCGAGGTACTAATCTCATGGAGCAGTAACCTAAGCCTGTACAATTGGATTTACTCGTAATCGGTTTTTATTCGGTTTTATCGGTTTTATGTTAGCTTAGGAGATAATTAGTATTGCCCTATCTACTTTACTTCTTATCTTGTTATACCATGGATGTCACCTACTATATTCCTTTTGTTCCTGCACGCTTATGTCCACAATATGGTTTTCATGCTTATAATCCAGATTTATTGATACACATGTGCTTACCCATGCTCGCCATTTGGCTTTCGTATTACCACTCGCCTGGGGAGTTCTATCTGACTCCCCTGGATTCTCATGTCCAGGTCCTGGAGCTTGAAGCTTGGAGATTTTCTTGCAGAGGACTTAGCTTATTTCTGTGGAGCAGACAGACCAGTTGTAGCTCCAGTCCCACCCTCGTACCTCTTGGTTGGCTCACGACATCTCCGGCTATCTCGTGAGCACCCTTTTGTATTGTTCATATATGTACATCTCTTTGTAATCACGCAATTGCGCATATCAGTGATGTAATATTATTGTAATATTTGTCACATCTGGTGATGACTCTATAATTGTACTCATGTGTTGGAATGTATAATGCACCACTTGCTTCCGTACTCTGATTCTTGCCTGTACTGATGCTTAGCGTATATACGTAAGGGTATTTCTGACCTACGTATATACGTTGCAGTAACGTCTCCGTACCCGCAGGATCGGGGCGTTACAGGGTGGTATCAGAGCCTAGGCTCTCACATCCTCAGTACGTCCAGATGGCAAATTAATGGTAAAGATATTTGCAACTGGAATACAAGAGTCCTGGTTATACAATCCAACTACAAGTGCAGAGTTATCTCTCTCTTTCTTCTGATCCGTTCCTTGTATCCTGAGACCCTTCAATCTTTTACCTTCCAGCTCTTTCTTGCCACCCTTTCAACCAACTCAGATATGGAAAGACGGGGAACACGTAATGGTCCTAGTACCTCTCAAGATGGATCAAGCAGAGACAATGATGGTATGATGAGGGTACTTCAAGGGATGATGCAGAGTCAACAGCAACAGACAGAGCTTTTACGTCAAGGACTGTTGGTTGCACCCCGAGAGCAGAGACCAGGCAACGTGTCAGACTTCAGGAGACTACAACCGGCGGTCTTTTCAGGCATAGAGAAGCCCTTAGATGCAGAGCAATGGCTGGTAGACACGACGGATCTTTTAAATGCAGCCCGAATCCCTAAGGAGAACCAAGTGGAAGTGGTCAAGATACAACTGAGAGATGTGGCCAGAACCTGGTGGTTGGCAGAAGAAGCAACACTGGAGAAACCCATTACGTGGGACCAATTCTCAAAGGGTTTCTACGAAAGATTCTTCCCTGCAACAGCTCAAAAGGAAATGGAAGAACAATTTATCCGGTTACAACAACGGAATCGGTCAGTGGATGAATATGCTGCCGAATTCTTGAGGCTTAGCAGGTTTGCACCCTACATGGTGACAGACGAAGAAAAACGGGCTAGCCGATTTCAGCAAGGGCTGAAGATGGATGTCCAGATGTTTCTTATTCCTCAACAGCTGAAGACGTACTCTCAGGTTCTCTCCATTGCCCGTGAAGTGGAACGAGGACTGGAGAAGAAAAGCGAGAACCAGGTGCGAAACAAACCAGTAAAGAGGTCCTTTCCTTTGATGAACGAAGAAAATGCAGCCAGGACCATCAATAGTCCGATGATCAAGCGACCATTCCAACCTCCCCTTCAACAGATAATATGCGGGTACTGCCGAAAGCCCGGACACATTCAACGCAATTGCCGAAAAGCTAATGGGCTATGTTTGGTATGTGGATCCGGAAATCACTCTATAGGTGATTGTCCATTCAAGAGGACTTATCCAATACCACCAACATTTCCAGCACGAGCAGCACCCCTAGCACTTCCAGCTCCACCACTTAGAGGAAACCCAGAAACCATTGGCCGACGAGCTCCATTCCCACCCCAGCAGCATGATCTATTACAGAGAGGAGCAAGAGCAGATCATGGCAGAGGCCAAGTTCACAACATGTCAGTAGAGGCATCAGGCGAAGCAGCAGCAGAATACGAAGCCCAGTATCCAGAACAGGGACCTTGAGGATATCATTGTAACAGCTTCCCCTGATCTTTTGTATTTTGAGTTGGTTATCTTTCTAAATATTCCACTTTATCTTAGACTCATTGTCGACCCTAGTCTCTCCTATGTTCATCTTCCCCTTATCGAAATTGCGAGGACGCAATTTTTTGTTAGGTGGGTGGAATGTAACACCCCGCTCCCGGAATACGTACTTAGTTGCGTATTCAAATTTTTCGATTGTATTTTTCGATTTACTTCCAGTATTTATTATTTATATGATCGTTTTGTCTTGGATTCGGATTCACGGACTCGTAGTCAGCCCTAGTCTGAACCGAGAACCCGATCCTAGTGAAATTCTTGATTTGGTCTTTCTGGTATTTAGATTTAACCGATGTTAGATTTAAATATCATTTTTCAATATTTTAGATTTTCTGTGATTTTCTGGAATTTTTCTGGATTAAATGGAAAATCTTCAAAATCGGTGTCGACCAGCATCGCTGACCGACTTCTGGATTTTTAATTTACAAATGGAGTCAAATTTTGAGAAACCGCTTTCACATTTTTTTTAGAATAATATTTACTATTTTAATTCATTTTTTGAGCATTTTCAGAATTTATCAGATTTTTGTCAAAACTGGCGTCGACCGACATTGACGGCCGATTCCAAGATTTTTAGTTTCAAAACGATAAATAATTTCTTAAAACGAATTTCATCATGAGTCTTAAAATAATATTCTTGATTTTTGAGAATTTTTGCGAGTCGTTCCGAGATACTTGATTTTCGGACGATTCCGGTATTTTTCCGAAAGATTTTCACATCCGCAACCGAATCCCGGGAATCCACCATTCTAATTCTTGTTCCTCTTCCTTCCAAGAAAATATCTTACTTTTTCATTTTCTTTTCCTTTTCCCATTTTCTTTCTTTCCTTTTCCTTCCACCACAAGCTTCCTTTTCCTTCCACCATAAGCTACAAATTTCTCCAAGCTTCTCCAACACTCCTCCATAAATATCTTCTCCAAAATATCTCCACTACAAACAAAATTTCAACCTCTCTCTCTCTTCCATGGCCGGCCAAGAGAAGGCCACCTAACCCTCTCCATTTTACAAAAACCCCCTCCCTAAAATTCTATTTACATCTCCTTCATATTTCATACCAACTATAAAAGGCCTTTTTCCTTCTTTCCCTTTCATTTTCTTCATTCTCCACCAAGAGAGTCTTCACCCTCACCAATTCCTCCTTCATCTCCACCACCATCACAACCACTACATCTTCCTACCTTCATCTCCTTCCTCCTTCAACTCCATTAAATCAACCACAAACTCCAATATACCACCAAAGCCTTCACATTCTCCAAAATACCACCACCATCCCATCATCTTCATGAAGGCCGGTGCCCTCCTTTTGGTTGGGACCGCGCTCTTCTTCGTTGGCAAGACTCTAAGGCCGGTACCCTCCTTTTGGATTGGGGCTGAGCTCTTCTTCATCGGCAATATCGCCGTAGATTTTCCGGTAATCGTTCGCGATTATTCCGGTAATCGTTTTGGTGATAATTGACGACAACGGTTATTCCGGACGCATAAAGCTTCAAAGTAACATTTTTTTAGGCGAGTGATTTTCCTCGCCAAGACATGGATAACTTATTATCATGCTTGTATTTTCATATCGTGCAATATAGTCAACAAACACAACTCTCAAAAGTTAGTTCTGCTCTCTATTTGCACTCTGTTAGTCGACTTGATCCATTTATTAGTCGACTTGAACCCTTTATTAGTCGACTACCCCCTTGTCCCAAGTCGACTAATTCATTTGAGACGCAACCTTTTCCTGAGACGCGACCTTATTTAGTCGACTACTCCTTTATTTCTAGTCGACTAACTTTTCCTGAAGACGCAACCTTTTCCTGAGACGCGACCTTATTTAGTCGACTACTCCTTTATTTCTAGTCGACTAACTTTTCCTGAAGACGCGACCTTTTCCTGAAGACGCGACCTTATTTAGTCGACTACTCCTTTATCTCTAGTCGACTAACTTTTCCTAAAGACGCGACCCTATGAGACGCGACTTCGTCAGTCGACTTGGTCCTCCTCTATAGTCGACTAACTCCTTCTCTAGTCGACCTACTTGTTTTCCCTAGTCGACTAATATTGGCTGACTACTATGTTTAATCTCTTTATTAGAAATAGACCCTACCCACGGATTATGTATCGATTTGGTGCCTTCAGTACCCAACTATTACTCTAACATCTGCCAGATACAAGCTGACATATACCTGTCTAATATGTTATCACCTGACACCCGACATACTACTACTTGACACTGACTCATGTTGTACCACCTGTTCCCGACGAATCCTGAATGGAACTAAGTGCCACATGGAACAAAGTGCCACATCACACTCGTGGTGGGGGCCACCTCTTGAATCTGTGGGGGCCACCTCTAGAATCCATTCCCCTCAGAGCAAAATGCCACACGGAGCACAGTGCCGCATCACACTCGTGGTGGGGGCCACCTCTTGAATCTGTGGGGGCCACCTCTTGAATCTGTAGGACCATCTCCTGTCTGTACCTGATTTCCTATTATGACTCCTGTTATAATTCCTGTTATGTAATCCTGAATTCCTGATCATGTCCTGCTTCGGTTCTTATCATAAAAGTGATACTTACATGATAAAATATAATCAGACAACTTGCACCTGGTTTTGGGGAAACTGATGGGCCTTGAGTAATCATATTCATGGTGGTCTTATCGAGTCACGCGTGGCCACATACTTGAGGGATCACCTGGCGGCCACCAGGGATTCCGTGGGGTGTGCTGGCACCCCTACTCCTGATCATTCTTACCGAGTATGCACACGCCCTAGGCCTATTTCTATGGGATCTGCGATACTCTATTCCTGTTCGAGCATCCATAAGTCCCGGTACCTAGCGGTACGTTCCGGCTCAGCACCGGATACTCCTGAACCGTTGTCCCGGGCATGTACGGGGCCCATCCAGAACATGATTCATCGAACTTTATCAGTTTTCAAATAACTTGCTCTATAAATTGTAAGTAGAAGTATGTGTAATGGGACACATACTAAAACCTACAACTTAGACAGCCTAATTATAATAATATACTAATATGAAACTGTTGTGTTGTTTTGTAACTCGAGCTGTACGCGTTCAGGTTACGGTAACATGAGGTAAAGGTATATAGATGAAGGTTTCCTTGTTTGGATTATTCCTTCGAGGTACTAATCTCATGGAGCAGTAACCTAAGCCTGTACAATTGGATTTACTCGTAATCGGTTTTTATTCGGTTTTATCAGTTTTATGTTAGCTTAGGAGATAATTAGTATTGCCCTATCTACTTTACTTCTTATCTTGTTATACCATGGATGTCACCTACTATATTCCTTTTGTTCCTGCACGCTTATGTCCACAACATGGTTTTCATGCTTATAATCCAGATTTATTGATACACATGTGCTTACCCATACTCGCCATTTGGCTTTCGTATTACCACTCGCCTGGGGAGTTCTATCTGACTCCCCTGGATTCTCATGTTCAGGTCCTGGAGCTTGAAGCTAGGAGATTTTCTTGCAGAGGACTTAGCTTATTTCTGTGGAGCAGACAGACCAGTTGTAGCTCCAGTCCCACCCTCGTACCTCTTGGTTGGCTCACGACATCTCCGGCTATCTCGTGAGCACCCTTTTGTATTGTTCATATATGTACATCTCTTTGTAATCACGCAATTGCGCATATCAGTGATGTAATATTATTGTAATATTTGTCACATCTGGTGATGACTATAATTGTACTCATGTGTTGGAATGTATAATGCACCACTTGCTTCCGTACTCTGATTCTTGCCTGTACTGATGCTTAGCGTATATACGTAAGGGTATTTCTGACCTACGTATATACGTTACAGTAACGTCTCCGTACCCGCAGGATCGGGGCGTTACAAAGAGTGCCATGAGTGATGATCGGAGAGTAAGAGTAATGAATAGAAATAAGAAAATAATGGCAAATTCAAATACAAATCAAGGAGAGGTATTTTCAAGTCGAGGGGTGCTGGGCGTTGGCAGTGCGGTGAGAAGGGGCATATTCAGAGGGACTGAAGCAAAAGAAGGATGAAAAGGCAAAAATAAAGAGAAGGATTTCGCGTATGTCACGGAGAGTGATGGATCCGACTTTGATTCTCTCCATGGCTAGTTCCAGTGAATCATGGGTGATTGATTTGGGCGCATCCTTTCACACCACTTTCCGACACGACATCTTTCAAAATTATATGAAAGGTGAACTTGGAAAGGTGTATCTGAGAGATAATAACCCTATGACATTGTCAGAAAAGGTGATATGATGGTCAACTTTTGAAATAGCTCGACATTGAAATTGAGGAATGTCAGACATGTTGTAGACTGTCTAAAAATCACTGAAGACAAATCATCAGATAACAGATTCCATACTTCAGACGCGAAGCTAATCAAAGCCACTCGTGCAAAGGCAAAACATAGGGCTCGAAGCCCGCGTCTCAACACCACTGCAATGCCAAGACGCAGAGCTCAAAGCCCATGTCTCAGTACCACTTCAGCGCTCAGGCACAAAGCTTGAGGCGCGCGTCAAAGCTTCAAGCCCGTGTCGCAAACGTGAAGCTCGAAGCGTGCGTCTAATGCCACATCAATGAGAAAACACAGAGTTTGAGGCTCGCGTTTCAACACCACAGCAGTGCTCAAGCGCGAATCTCAAGACACGCATCCAGCATCACCTTAATGGCTACACATAGAGCTCACGCCCGCGTTCCAACTGGAGTGGAGCCCTGCGTCTCAGTTATAACTATCCCCACTACTGGGTCAATTACTGCCCACGTAATGAGGAGAGTCAACCCCCATTATGGAGGATTTTTAGGGAACAGTTTTACCCCTGAACCCCTTATAAATAGCCCAGTATGCTATTGAAGAAGGTCAAAATTTTCAGCTGAGGAATACTTATAAAGGGTTAAACTCTTCTACCAACTTGTTGAATTCAAGTTTTTGCCTAAGTCTCTTTGAGATTTCATTAGATAGGGGTCGTGCTACTCCATCAGTGATCCTAGGAGAAAATTTTCAGAAGAGCTTGACGTTCACCCAGTCAACGAAAAAAAAGAATCATTTTTCACCGCTACACAAAGAATCTAGCCTTAAACAAAGAGAAGATCTGAGCTTGAGTGTCTTCTCTCTCGTGTAGTTGAAATTTTGAGTTGTTGTAACTTTTCATTAATTTTTAAAAATTTTGCAATACACTTTCAACTTTCCTCCCCGTGCAAGACATGTACCGAAGCTGAAGAAAAATCTGATCTCTGTCGGTCAGCTTGCTGACAGGGGGATGAAAACTACCTTCGACGGTGACAGATGCAAGATCACAAAAGGTGCCATGGTGATAGCACATGGCAAGAAGGAAAGTACCCTCTACATGATGATGGGTTCCAAAGCATCAATTTCAGTTGCTTTATCAGAGTTGGATGTCGGAGCGTGGCATCGGAGACGAGAAGTGAATGAATGTTATGCTCTCCAAGGAGTAAGTTGTCAGAGTTGAAGTCTATCAACTTAAATTTCTGTGAAGACTGTTGCATCTACGGAAAGTAGATAAGAGTCTGTTTCTCAAAGACGAGAAAACCTCCGAAGGCAGAAAGGTTGAAGTTAGTTCATACCGATATATGTGGTAAGGCTTCAGTTCTCTCTCTCGGAGGCTTATTGTATTTTTGTGATCTTTATTGATGATTCAAGTAGAAAAATTCTTTAAGCACAAATCAGATATGGTCGATGTGTTTAAGAAGTGTTTGGCCCAAGTTGAAAATGAGACAGGTCATAAACTTAAGTGCTTGAAGTCTGACAATGGGAGCAAATATTGCGATGGCAGAATTGAAGATTTTGTGCGAGTCAGGAAATTCGTAGAGTGAAGATGGTTCCAAAAATCCTCATCAGAATGGAGTGGCGAAGCGCATGAACAAGACAATACTGGAGCGTGCCCGGAGCATGCGAATACACACTGAATTGCCCAAGCAATTCTAGGTAGACTTAGTCAACACAATATTATATCTAATCAATAGAGGGCTATCGGTGCCCCTGAACTGTGAGAATCTGGAGGAAGTATGGACCAGCAAAGAGGTAAACCGGGACCACCTACATATTTTTAGTTGTATCTCATATGTCCATGTGGATTTAGATCACAAGAGCAAGTTGGATCCGAAATCTAAGAGATGCATCTTCAATGGGCATGGAACAAGCGACTACGACTATCGATTTTGAGATTCAAAAAACTAAAAGATCCTTAGGCATAAGTGTTGGCCCACAGGCCTTCCACTCTAGTTTTGATGATGATTAACTCATGTAGTTATGTTTACTAATAATCTTGTGATTTTAGTTTCAGATCATGTAACAAGATATTAGTTGGTGATTCTTCAAAAAGAGGAGTTTGGAAGCCTTCACTTGGTGATTCCCGAGCCCGAGCGTCCAGATGATACATAGCCTTGCTCGTGGATCACGGTTTGGATCGGGTCGACTTGAAGATGGAGATCGTCAAGAAGACTTAGGTATCCTAGTTTAGATTTGTGTGTTTTAGATCCATTAGTAAAGCTTAGAATAGTTGATATGCTCAAGTGCACAACACACACGTTTTATGTTTAGATATTGGTTTTTCGTTTTTGGCTTAACCAATATTTGTTTTCATGAATAGTTGATCAAAACAAGTTTAATTGGTTTATGTATAGTAGTTTCATTCTATACATGCATGCTTAACTTTTAAACAAACTTATTTTGACTTTTCTATTCATGTATTGAAAAATTCAAGTTTGATAAAATACATGTTTTGGTTTTTGATAAAAATGATAAAACACAAAAATGGTTTCATATGCTTGATATTTGAGTTGAAATCTTTATCACATGTTTATATATCAATGCAAAATGATAAACTATTTTTGTGTATTTTTAGAAGATTTATAAGATTAATTAGAATATTTTTCAACATGTTTTTCTGTCCTAGTATTGGCTGCCAGGCTTTGGCGGTCGACCGGGCCAGTCGACCGTGTTCCAGAGCCGGTCGACCGATCGGTCGACTGACGTGCACAGGTCTGTGCACGTCTGGCCAGGGACTGGGCCGGTCGACCGGGCGGTCGACCGGATCAGAGAGCTTTGCTCTCTGTTTTTCTGCGGTCGACCGACCGGTTGACCGGTAGCCCCAACTGTCATATTTATGACCGTTGGCGGTCGACCGCCGGTCGACCGCCAGCTGTTCTGGCTGACAGAAACAGCCAAACGGCTAGTTTTTGGGAGAGGCTATTTAAGCCTCATCTTTTTGGGGTTTTTGACAAGACTTTTGACAAGAAATATTTCCTACTTTCTTAAGTGTTTTTAAAAGATTTCAAAAGTGTTTTTGGGTTTTAAACTTCCAATCTTATTTGTTTTAGGTTTTTGAAAAAATCAAAGAAAATAGTATTTTGGGAGATTTGTGTTTGTTCTTCATTTCGATTATCTTCAAGAGTTTTCCCAAGATTATTTCTTTGAGTCCTTGATTTCCAAACACCTAGTTTTCCACACTTGAGCTATCATTCTATCCTATTCTATTAGGATCTTTATTTTGTGGAAAAGAGATAGTTTGTGGTCTTTATAACCACTTGTTGTAAACCCTCCTTGTATTTGTGTATCCCTCTTTGGTAGAGGTTGATTGGAGTGGTGTTTACTCCCTCTTTTGTAGAGGTTGAGTTGGTTGGTTTGCTCCCTCTAGTGAGAGGTGGAGTTGGTTGTATTTGTATCCCTCTTCGGTAGAGGTGATTGTGGTTGTTTGGCTATGGGCCTACCCCTCGGTTGTGAGGTGGTGTTTGAGAGAGGAGTTCGGTACTCCCGGTTGTACAAATCCTCCTCGGTGGAGGTTCCCTCGGTGGGAGTCCTCGGTGGACAAGATAGTGGATTAGAAATCCTTCTCGGTGAAGGCGGGGACGTAGAGCTAGGGGCTCGAACCTCAGAACATATCATTGTGTTTGCTTTTGATCCATTGCCTCTAAACCCTCTCTCTCTTTTATTTGTGCAAAGCATCATTCATTCATTCATATCTTATTGCTTGCATTTATGCCTTGCATTATTTCATATTGTTCATATTTATATGCTTGGCTTGCTTGTGTGTGCCTCACTTATACTTAACCACAAGGGCTTCATATAGCACCTCAACCCTTATCTAGGGGAATCAAGAGGAGTTAGTCCAGAGCCATTCACGGGGAATTCGGCTACACTTGTTGGTTGTATTAAGTGTGTTACAAATTAGTTTTTAGCTTCCGCATTTAGTTTCTAGATTAGCCATATCACCTATTCACCCCCCCTCTAGGTGATTTCAATAAGGATGTAGTATTCAATGAGAAAAAGATGTATAAGGACTTGCTAATAGAGAGGAGCATTTCAGAGAAGGATCCCAGAGTTGCATCTCAGAACACTCCGAAACAGCAGGATACTGCGGACTCAGAGTTCGTTGAACTTGATGATGTTCCTGTGAAGAAGGTTCAAGCATTCCGAAAGGGAATGTGAAACTCCGAGTAGAGCCTCCGACACCCAAAGCGAGTAGAGTCAATCAATCAGGATGATTAGAGCTCTGGAGAGATTTTTTTTCTTCCTTGCACTATTTGTTGTTAACTGACAGTGGGGAGCCCGAGTGTTATAAGGAGGCTTTACAGGTAAAAGCCAAGGACAAGTGGGAGCTAGCTATGTATGATGAGATGGAGTCTCTCATGAAGAACCAAACATGATATTTGGTTGAACTGCCAGAAAGCAAGTGAGCCGTGCATAATAAATGGGTTTACCGGTTAAAGGAAGAGTATGGCGTTACCAACAGGTACAAAAAGAGGATGGTTGTGAAGGGATTTCAACAGCGGGAAGGTATTGACTTTAATGAAATTTTCTCTCTTGTTGTGAAGCTAACTACTATTAGATATGTTCTGAGTATTGTGGCGGCAGAGAACTTGCATCTAGAATAGCTGAATGCTAAAACTGTGTTTCTCTATAGTGTTTGGAGGAGGACATCTATATGATGCAGCCACATGGTTATATCATGCTGAAAAATTAGCAGTTAGTTTACAAGCTTAAGAAGAGTCTCTATGACTTGAAACAGGTTCTAAGACAGTGGTATCTGAAGTTCGACAGATTTATGATTAGCAGTGGATCACAAGGCTGTTGATCACTGCTACTATTCCAAGTGGTTTAAGAATTTCTACATCATACTACTATTGTATTTAGATGATATGCTTGTTGTCGGAAGCATGAAGAAGATTGTGAATTTTCAAGACAAGTTGGCGAAAGAATTCTCAATGAAGGACATGAGTCTATCGAAAAAAATTCTTAGAATGAGGATCAGCAGAGAGAGAAAAGATGTTGTTGAAGATATTATAAGTCGAGTACGTGTAGAAGGTGCTGAAGAGGTTTAACATCTTGGATGCTATCTGTGAACGTCCTGCTCAGAGGTCACTTCAAGCTTTCAAAAATACAAGCTCCGACAACAGAAGATGAGAAGGACCTCATGTCAGAGGTGCCATATGCATCGGTTGTGGGCAGCTTGATGTATGCTATAATTTGTACGAGGTCAGATATTACTCAAACAGTGAGAATTATAGTAGGTAAATAAGCAATCCTGAGAAGAAGCATTGGAGAGCAGTAAAATGGATCTTGAGATATCTGAAAGAAAGTTCAGATATGACATTGTGTTATGATGGCATGGATATTCGTCTGCACGGATATGTAGACTTCGACTTGCAGGTAATATAGATAGTCAAAAGAGTACCACCGATTATGTTTTCACTTTGAGAAGAGGAGCAGTGAGATGGTGTCAAGGCTGCAAATGATAGCCGCCTTGTCTTCGACGCAGGTCGAATGTGTTGTGGCAACAAAAGCTTGCAACGAGTTGATATGGCTGAAGAATTTTATGAAAGAGCTTGACAAGAAGCAGGTGACTCCGTCGCTGCAAAGTAATAGCCAGAGTGTTATGTAACACCCTGATCCCGAAATACATACTTAGATATGTGTTTCGATTTTTCACTTGTATTATTTTATTTTTTCATATTTTTTATTGGTATTTGATCCGTATCTTGTGGACCTCGAGCCTAGCCCTAGCCCAAAGCCCGCATTTTCCCTTCCTTTTTCCTTTTGTTTTCCTTTTCCTCCTTTTTCTTTTCTTTCCCCTTTTCTTTCTTCTTTCTTTTTCCTTTCTTTTCCTTTTCCTTTTTCTTTTCTGTTTTTTCTTCTTCCACACTCTTCTTCATTCTTCTCTCCCTTTCTTTTCTCCTTCTTTTCTTTTCTCTTCTCCTTACCTTCATCTCTCTTTCTCCTCTTATCTTCATCTCTCTTTCTCCTCTTCTTCTCTCCCTCACCCCCAGCCACCCTTTCTCTTTCATCATTTTCTCTCCCACTCGCTCTCCTTCCTCTCTCCCCTTCTTCCCTAACCTCCTTGTCGGTCAGCCATCATCCCCGGCCATCAAGCCTCCTGCCTCCCCTCTCTCCCTCTCCCTCTCCACCACCGACCACCATCCCCTACCCGCTCTCCTCTATACCAGCCACAACACGACCGCTACACTACCACCAAGCCATCATCTCCACCATCACCTCCTTTCCACCATCTCCGCCTCCTCTCATCACCACCATCTCTACCATCATCATCCCCATCTCCACCACCTTCACCACCCACATAACCATCATCTCCACCATTATTATCATCATCTCCTCACCACTCACCACACCACCATCATCTTCACCAGCATACCATCACCAACTCCACTACCATCACCTCACCCCGGCCTCCCCTCCTCCTTGCTGGCCAGTCACCCTTACTGTGGTCGCGCCCCTCCCCAAGGTTGTGCCCTCCTCCCTTGGCCGCCCCCACTCTCTCTTCTTTCTCTCTCTCTCCCCTTTTTCTCCCTCTTTTGTTGGCCCAGAGGCCTTCCACTCTAGTTTTGATGATGATTAACTCATGTAGTTATGTTTACTAATTATCTTGTGATGTTTAGTTTCAGATCATTAACCAAGATATTAGTTGGTGATTGCTTCAACAAAGGAGTTTTGAAGCCTTTCACTTGGTGATTCAAGAGCCCGAGCATCAAGATCATACATAGCACTCGTTGGAGTCAAGCTCGGTGGATCACGGTTTGGATCGAGTCGACTTGAAGATGGAAGATAGTCAAGAAGACTTAGGTATCCATAGTTTAGTTTAATGTGTTTTAGATCCATGTGTAAAGATTAGATAGTTGATATGCTCAAGTGCACAACACACACGTTTTAAGGATATTGGTTTTTCGGTTTTTAGTTTAACCGATATTTGTTTTCATGAATTGTAGATCAAAACAAGTTTAATTGGTTTATGTATAGAAAATTCATTCTATACATGCATTCTTAACTTCCTAGACAAACTTATTTTGACTTTCCTATTCATGTATTGAAAAATCTAAGTGTGGTAAAATACAGTTTTTGGTTTTTGATAAAATTTATAAGACACAAAAATAGTCCAAAATGTTTGAAATTTGTGTTGAAATTTTTCACACAAGTTTATATTTCAATGTAGAATGATAAAACTATTTTTGTGGATTTTTAGAAGATTTATGGGATTTATTAGAATAATTTTTACCCTGTTTTTCTGACCCAGAACAGTGCCTGACAGGTTCTATCGGTCGACCGCACGGTCGACCGAACCAGGAGCCGGTCGACCGGGCAGTCGACCGACGTGCACAGCCTGTGCACGTCTGGCCTGGCACTTGGGCCGGTCGACCGGGCGGTCGACCGGACCAGAGAGCTTTGCTCTCTGTTTTTGGGCGGTCGACCGGCTTCTTCCAACGGTCAAAAAATTGACCGTTGGCGGTCGACCGGGCGGTCGACCGCCAGCCGTCCAGGCTAGAATTTCAGCCTAACGGCTAGTTTCTTGGAGAGGGCTATTTAAGCCCCACTTGTTTGAGATTTTGACCAAGTTTTTAAGAGTAAAAATTTCAGAGTTTCTCTAGTGTTTAAAACAAGTTTTCAAAAGTGTTTTTGTGCCAAAAGATCAATCTTATTTGTTTTAAGTGTTTTGTTTATTTCAAAGAAATTAGGGTTTTGGGAATTAGTTTTGATCTAAAATTTCTATATCTATTTTGGTGTTTTCCCAAGAGAATTTCTTTGATCAAAACACTTGTTTTTCCACACTTGAGCTATCTATTTTGGTGTTTTCCTATCCTATCTATTTAGGATCTTTTGTTTGTGGGAAAAGAGATTGTTTGTGGTTGAGATATACCACTTGTTGTAAAACCCCTTTGTTGGTTGCTCCCTCTTTGGTAGAGGTTGAGGTTGTGGTTTGCTCCCTCTAGTGAGAGGTGGAGTTTAGTTGTTTGGCTACGGGCCTATCCCTCTTCGGTAGAGGTGGATTGTGATTGTGTTTGCCTCGGTGGAGGTTGTTGGTTGAGAGAGGAGTTTGGTACTCCCTTGTTGTACAAATCCTCCTCGGTGGAGATTCCCTCGGTGGGAGTCCTCGGTGGACAAGATAGTGGATTAGAAATCCTTCTCGGTGAATGCGGGGACGTAGAGCTAGGGGCTCGAACCTCGAAACATATCTTTGTGTTTGCGTTTGATCCATTGTCTCTTAACCCTCTCTCTTTATTTGTGTTGTGCATCATTCATAGCATCATATATTATTTGCTTGTGTTGTGCCTTGCATCATTCATATTGCTTATATCATCTTTATATGCTTGGCTTGTGTTTGTGTGCCTCACTTGTGCTTAACCACGAGAGCTTCATATAGCGCCTCAACTCTTATTCAGAGGAATCAAGAGGAGTTAGTCCAGAGCCCTTCACGGGGAATTCGGCTACACTCGTTGGTTGTAAGTTACAAATTTGTTTTAGCTTCCGCATTTAGTTTCTAGATTAGCCATATCACCTATTCACCCCACCTCTAGGTGATTTCAATTGGTATCAGAGCCTACGCTCCTGATACTTAGGTTTAACCACCTAGGAGTGAGATCTTGGTTTGCTAATCTAGGTTGCATTTGCACGTATATTTGTTTGCACACACTCATAGACTTCATGACCCCACCTATGTTTGATTCTTCCAACATTATTGTTTGGAAGACTAAGATGTCCATATATTTGAAAACCCTAGGCTTGCATGTTTTACTTACCGCTACCAAGAAATGCTATCTTGGTAACCGCAATCATATAGGGGCCAATGCACAAGCCCTAAAGGCTATTAGAAGCACACTTTCCAAAGATTATCTTATGCTTGTTTCTAATTTTGATTCCGCCTTTGCAGTGTAGAATATGTTGACCACCTCCACCTCCAAGCTTCAAATGCCAATTCAACCGGAGGATGAATCTAGTGTAGACAAATCCGAACAACGATGCTATATGGTCTAAGGGAATGACTCCCTTGAGGTACATTCGGATACTCAACTAGATAGAGCTAGCTCTTCATTTGATGATCATGATAGTATGGATGCCAATGCTTTGAATGAAGAGTTATCTATTGTTTGTGAGAACCTCCTTGAAAAATATAAAGTTTTGAAAAAGAAAACTTGTAAGTTAAATAAAGAAAAAGAGGATTTGTTTTCAAAACTTGAGTTGGTTTTGCAAGATAAAGTTGAAATTTCTAATGAGAGGGATTCATTGAAATCTAGACTTGATCTTGCACTAAAAGAAAATGAATTTTTGAAAAATAGAAATGATTGTAATGAAGTTTTGAAGAAAAATGAGTCTTTAACTTCAAAACTTGATTTTGTTATAAAAGAGAATGTTTCTTTGAAAATAAAAATTGCTTCAATTTTAAAAGATTTAAATGATTGTTTAAAGAAAAATGAATCTTTGAAAAATAATATGGATTCACATGTTTGCCATGCTAGGATAGCTTCACCTAGTTCACCTATTGCATGCCACAGTTCTTCTTTAATTGAAAAAGATATATCTATGCTAAAGAAGAATGTTGATTGTTTGGGCTCCACTTTGAGCCGTTGTGTTTCTAGTCATACACATTTGGAATCCTTGTTTCGAAAGAAACAAGTTCCATCTATGCATGTACACCCTCCACGGCATACACATGCTACTCACGGTCACCACCATCACACATTGTATGCTCATATGTACACTTGTACACATTGTGGACGTAAGGGCCACTTTGCTAAATTTTGCTATGATCGTATACATGATGATAATTTAGCAAATAAATTTGTTTGGGTTAGGAAAGGTGCTAACCCTCATGGACCCAAAAGAGTGTGGGTACCAAAGACCACCCCTATTGTATTTGATGTAGGTGTGGGCTCTCGCATGACGTGAGAGTTGCGGTACCTTGGAGTGGATGCGTTCCGAGCTTCATGAGAATTATATGGATGCATCACTTTCAAGGGATGTTAGGTGGAAGGACCACCTTGGTTTGGAGAACTAGAGCGGTGCCCTCATCGATTTTGGTATCAATTTCTAACTCCCGTTTATATTTACATGCCTTCATATTATTGTTTATAGCATGTTTTGATTATTATGAAAATGCTATGATTATTAGATCATTGACATGCATGTATAGCTTTTGAGACACCCATGTTTAATATGGATCATTCTTTGTGTTCTCGCATATGTTTAGCTATTATGTATATCATAAGTCTAATAGCATGTGGATTTACATAATGATCGGTTTTATGTTTATCATGTTGATTTATGTCTTGTTTTATGCTTCATGATTTGAATATATGTTTAAATGTTAGTTTTCATTAAAACTAGGATATATACTTGTACATATAGTGGGCCACAAATAGATCATATATATGTTTGTGCTTGAACGCTTATTTGTACCCATTAGATGTGTTAGTATAGTCTAGTTTTGATGATTCATGAATTTAACTTGTATTCCTATTTTATCCATGTTTTTCATGTTTCTATGTTTAACTTCATGTATATGTCTATCTTGTCCAAACTATTGTTTATACATATACATCCTGTGAGCCACGTGCCTTCATGCATATACATTTGTGGACTCTTTGTGTTTGGATATGTATGTATACTATAGTTTGTATAAGACATACATATGCCTTGAAGATTAAATAAGTTTTTGATGATTTTCATGTTTTTTGAGGAATATTGAGCTTGAATGTCTATTTTCATGATTATTTGTTTCACATAACACTTGTACACTCACTTCATTTAAATGTTTCTCATGATTATGTTTTCATGAGTATGTATGGGCTTTATGGACTTCGAGTGTTTAGTGCCATGTGATTTACATGTATTTCATGAAATATAATTTCGTTTTATTCCTTACTTGAAGGATTTCGTACTAGTTTACAAGTTTTTCCATTTAACTAGTTCGTATTCTTCGTTATGGTAGAGATTTTCAAACATACTTTACTTTCAAACCTATTTTTTGAAAACCCCTACCTTCAACGGGCGGTTGGATGGGAGATCATGCTCATGTATGCTTTATAGCGAAAATCATTTTAAATTTGAATATGATTGGGTGGTAGGTTATATGAGATATACATTTGATATTATTGTTGTTTCAATTGGTATCATTGGATTCTTTCAATTGGTATCAATATTAACATTTTTGTATACTCATATATATTTTTATGAATGTATGCTTTCATTTCATATAGTATCAATTTCGATTGGTATCTAATTTTTCATACATATATAAATTTTGTTTATGCTAAGCTTGAGTTTTAATGATCATCATGTTTCAATTGATTAGTTTTCAATTGGTATTCTAATACAAGCTTAGACATTATTTTAATTGATATTTCATAAAGGGGGAGAAAACTCGTATTTTATCTTTCAATTGGTATTTGGTTTACCATTGGTTTTGTATTCCACTCCCTTGCTTTATGAAGGAAAATAATAATTTCAATTTGGTATCATATGATTAAAAAGAATAATACTTTAAATTGGTGTCAAGATTGTATTTGTTTTCTCTAAATTGGTATCAAGATGCTTATTTGTTTACTCAATTGGTATCAAGTTTTTGGTTATTTTCATTGGTATCTATTGATCTATTTCTTTCAATTGGTATCCATGAAAATTTATATTGATTTGTTTGTTTGACCCCTTTTGTTAATTCTTTGTTTCGAACAAAAAGGGGAAGAAGAATGTTTTGTTTTTACTTTAACCCCTTTGTTGATGATTGACAAAAAGGGGGAGAAGTATTTGAATTTATATGCATATTTTATATGCATGTTTTGTTTTTATTTATTAGTTTGTTGTTTAATTGATATCAAGAGCATTTCATTGCTATTAAGAGCATGTTTTTATTGGTATCAAGAGTTAAGAGCATGTTTTTATTAGTATCAAGAGCACGTTTTATGCATGATGCATTTCATATGTTTGGTATCAAGAACATGTTTGTATATTTGGTATCTTGTTTTATGCATATCTATGCATACATGTTTATGAGCTTTCATTGCATATTTATTATGTTTATTGCTATGCATAAGTTAAGGGGGAGCTTCTTTGAAGCTTAACTTTAATCCATGCATATATAATTCCATGAGTTTTGTCATCATCAAAAAGGGGGAGATTGTTGGCCCAGAGGCCTTCCACTCTAGTTTTGATGATGATTAACTCATGTAGTTATGTTTACTAATTATCTTGTGATGTTTAGTTTCAGATCATTAACCAAGATATTAGTTGGTGATTGCTTCAACAAAGGAGTTTTGAAGCCTTTCACTTGGTGATTCAAGAGCCCGAGCATCAAGATCATACATAGCACTCGTTGGAGTCAAGCTCGGTGGATCACGATTTGGATCGAGTCGACTTGAAGATGGAAGATCGTCAAGAAAACTTAGGTATCCATAGTTTAGTTTAGTGTGTTTTAAATCCATGTGTAAAAATTAGATAGTTGATATACTCAAGTGCAAAACACACACGTTTTATGGATATTGGTTTTTCGGTTTTTAGTTTAACCGATATTTGTTTTCATGAATAGTAGATCAAAACAAGTTTAATTGGTTTATGTAAAGTAAATTCATTCTATACATGCATGCTTAACTTCCTAGACAAACTTATTTTGACTTTCCTATTCATGTATTGAAAAATCCAAGTTTGGTAAAATACAGTTTTTGGTTTTTGATAAAATTTATAAGACAAAATTTATAAGACACAAAAATAGTCCAAAATGTTTGAAATTTGTGTTGAAATTTTTCACACAAGTTTATATTTCAATGTAGAATGATAAAACTATTTTTGTGGATTTTTAGAAGATTTATGGGATTTATTAGAATAATTTTTACCCTGTTTTTCTGACCCAGAACATTGCCTGACAGGCTCTGTCGGTCGACCGCACGGTCGACCAAACCAGGAGCCGGTCGACTGGGCGGTCGACCGACGTGCACAGCCTGTGCACGTCTGGCCTGGCACTTGGGCCGGTCGACCGGGCGGTCGACCGGACCAGAGAGCTTTGCACTCTGTTTTTGGGCGGTCGACGGGCTTCTTCCAACGGTCAAAAAATTGACCGTTGGCGGTCGACCGCCAGCCGTCCAGGCTGAAATTTCAGCCTAACGGCTAGTTTCTTGGAGAGGGCTATTTAAGCCCCACTTGTTTGAGATTTTGACCAAGTTTTTAAGAGCAAAAATTTCAGAGTTTCTCTAGTGTTTAAAACAAGTTTTCAAAAGTGTTTTTGTGCCAAAAGATCAATCTTATTTGTTTAAGTGTTTTGTTTATTTCAAAGAAATTAGGGTTTTGGGAATTAGTTTTGATCTAAAATTTCTATATCTATTTTGGTGTTTTCCCAAGAGAATTTCATTGATCAAAACACTTGTTTTTCCACACTTGAGCTATATCTCCTATCTTATCTATTTAGGATCTTTTGTTTGTGGGAAAAGAGATTGTTTGTGGTTGAGATATACCACTTGTTGTAAAAACCCTTTGTTGGTTGCTCCCTCTTTAGTAGAGGTTGAGGTTGTGGTTTGCTCCCTCTAGTGAGAGGTGGAGTTTGGTTGTTTGGCTACGGGCCTATCCCTCTTCGGTAGAGGTGGATTGTGATTGTGTTTGCCTCGGTGGAGGTTGTTGGTTGAGAGAGGAGTTCGGTACTCCCTTGTTGTACAAATCCTCCTCGGTGGAGGTTCCCTCGGTGGGAGTCCTCGGTGGACAAGATAGTGGATTAGAAATCCTTCTCGGTGAAGGCGGGGACGTAGAGCTAGGGGCTCGAACCTCGAAACATATCTTTGTGTTTGCGTTTGATCCATTGTCTCTTAACCCTCTCTCTTTATTTGTGTTGTGCATCATTCATAGCATCATATATTATTTGCTTGTGTTGTGCCTTGCATCATTCATATTGCTTATATCATCTTTATATGCTTGGCTTGTGTTTGTGTGCCTCACTTGTGCTTAACCACGAGAGCTTCATATAGCGCCTCAACTCTTATTCAGAGGAATCAAGAGGAGTTAGTCCAGAGCCCTTCACGGGGAATTCGGCTACACTCGTTGGTTGTAAGTTACAAATTTGTTTTAGCTTCCGCATTTAGTTTCTAGATTAGCCATATCACCTATTCACCCCACCTCTAGGTGATTTCAATTGGTATCAGAGCCTACGCTCCTGATACTTAGGTTTAACCACCTAGGAGTGAGATCTTGGTTTGCTAATCTAGGTTGCATTTGCACGTATATTTGTTTGCACACACTCATAGACTTCATGACCCCACCTATGTTTGATTCTTCCAACATTATTGTTTGGAAGACTAAGATGTCCATATATTTGAAAACCCTAGGCTTGCATGTTTTCCTTGCCGCTACCAAGAAATGCTATCTTGGTAACCGCAATCATATAGGGGCCAATGCACAAGCCCTAAAGGCTATTAGAAGTACACTTTCCAAAGATTATCTTATGCTTGTTTCTAATTTTGATTCCGCCTTTGCAGTGTAGAATATGTTGACCACCTCCACCTCCAAGCTTCAAATGCCAATTCAACCGGAGGATGAATCTAGTGTAGACAAATCCGAACAACGATGCTATATGGTCCAAGGGAATGACTCCCTTGAGATACATTCGGATACTCAACTAGATAGAGCTAGCTCTTCATTTGATGATCATGATAGTATGGATGGATGCCAATGCTTTGAATGAAGAGTTATCTATTGTTTGTGAGAACCTCCTTGAAAAATATAAAGTTTTGAAAAAGAAAACTTGTAAGTTAAATAAAGAAAAAGAGGATTTGTTTTCAAAACTTGAGTTGGTTTTGCAAGATAAAGTTGTGATTTCTAATGAGAGGGATTCATTAAAATCGAGACTTGATCTTGCACTAAAAGAAAATGAATTTTTGAAAAATAGAAATGATTGTAATGAAGTTTTGAAGAAAAATGAGTCTTTAACTTCAAAACTTGATTTTGTTGTAAAAGAGAATGTTTCTTTGAAAATAAAAATTGCTTCAATTTTAAAAGATTTAAATGATTGTTTAAAGAAAAATGAATCTTTGAAAAATAATATGGATTCACATGTTTGCCATGCTAGGATAGCTTCACCTAGTTCACCTATTGCATGCCACAGTTCTTCTTTAATTGAAAAAGATATATCTATGCTAAAGAAGAATGTTGATTGTTTGGGCTCCACTTTGAGCCGTTGTGTTTCTAGTCATACACGTTTGGAATCCTTATTTCGAAAGAAACAAGTTCCATCTATGCATGTACACCCTCCACGGCATACACATGCTACTCACGGTCACCACCATCACACATTGTATGCTCATGTGTACACTTGTATACATTGTGGATGTAAGGGCCACTTTGCTAAATTTTTCTATGATCGTATACATGATGATAATTTAGCAAATAAATTTGTTTGGGTTAGGAAAGGTGCTAACCCTCATGGACCCAAAAGAGTGTGGGTACCAAAGACCACCCCTATTGTATTTGATGTAGGTGTGGGCTCTCGCATGACGTGAGAGTTGCGGTACCTTGGAGTGGATGCGTTCCGAGCTTCATGAGAATTATATGGATGCATCACTTTCAAGGGATGTTAGGTGGAAGGACCACCTTGGTTTGGAGAACTAGAGCGGTGCCCTCATCGATTTTGGTATCAATCTCTAACTCCCGTTTATATTTACATGCCTTCATATTATTGTTTATAGCATGTTTTGATTATTATGAAAATGCTATGATTATTAGATCATTGACATGCATGTATAGCTTTTGAGACACCCATGTTTAATATGGATCATTCTTTGTGTTCTCGCATATGTTTAGCTATTATGTATATCATAAGTCTAATAGCATGTGGATTTACATAATGATCGGTTTTATGTTTATCATGTTGATTTATGTCTTATTTTATGCTTCATGATTTGAATATATGTTTAAATGTTAGTTTTCATTAAAACTAGGATATATACTTGTACATATAGTGGGCCACAAATAGATCATATATATGTTTGTGCTTGAACGCTTATTTGTACCCATTAGATGTGTTAGTATAGTCTAGTTTTGATGATTCATGAATTTAACTTGTATTCCTATTTTATCCATGTTTTTTATGTTTCTATGTTTAACTTCATGTATATGTCTATCTTGTCCAAACTATTATTTATACATATACATCCTGTGAGCCACGTGCCTTCATGCATATACATTTGTGGACTCTTTGTGTTTGGATATGTATGTATACTATAGTTTGTATAAGACATACATATGCCTTGAAGATTAAATAAGTTTTTGATGATTTTCATGTTTTTTGAGGAATATTGAGCTTGAATGTCTATTTTCATGATTATTTGTTTCACATAACACTTGTACACTCACTTCATTTAAATGTTTCTCATGATTATGTTTTCATGAGTATGTATGGGCTTTATGGACTTCAAGTGTTTAGTGCCATGTGATTTACATGTATTTCATGAAATATAATTTCGTTTTATTCCTTACTTGAAGGATTTCGTACTAGTTTACAAGTTTTTCCATTTAACTAGTTTGTATTCTTCGTTATGGTAGAGATTTTCAAACATACTTTACTTTCAAACCTATTTTTTGAAAACCCCTACCTTCAACGGGCGGTTGGATGGGAGATCATGCTCATGTATGCTTTATAGCGAAAATCATTTTAAATTTGAATATGATTGGGTGGTAGGTTATATGAGATATACATTTGATATTATTGTTGTTTCAATTGGTATCATTGGATTCTTTCAATTGGTATCAATATTGACATTTTTGTATACTCATATATATTTTTATGTATCTATGCTTTCATTTCATATAGTATCAATTTCGATTGGTATCTAATTTTTCATACGTATATAAATTTTGTTTATGCTAAGCTTGAGTTTTAATGATCATCATGTTTCAATTGATTAGTTTTCAATTGGTATTCTAATACAAGCTTAGACATTATTTTAATTGATATTTCATAAAGGGGGAGAAAACTCGTATTTTATCTTTCAATTGGTATTTGGTTTACCATTGGTTTTGTATTCCACTCCCTTACTTTATGATAGAAAATAATAATTTCAATTTGGTATCATATGATTAAAAAGAATAATACTTTAAATTGGTGTCAAGATTGTATTTGTTTTCTCTAAATTGGTATCAAGATGCTTATTTGTTTACTCAATTGGTATCAAGTTTTTGGTTATTTTCATTGGTATCTATTGATCTATTTCTTTCAATTGGTATCCATGAAATTTATATTGATTTGTTTGTTTGATCCCTTTTGTTAATTCTTTGTTTCGAACAAAAAGGGGAAGAAGAATGTTTTGTTTTTACTTTAAGCCCTTTGTTGATGATTGACAAAAAGGGGGAGAAGTATTTGAGTTTATATGCATGTTTTGTTTTTATTTATTAGTTTGTTGTTTAATTGATATCAAGAGCATTTCATTGCTATTAAGAGCATGTTTTTATTGGTATCAAGAGTTAAGAGCATGTTTTTATTAGTATCAAGAGCACGTTTTATGCATGATGCATTTCATATGTTTGGTATCAAGAACATGTTTGTGTATTTGGTATCTTATTTTATGCATATCTATGCATACATGTTTATGAGCTTTCATTGTATATTTATTATGTTTATTGCTATGCATGAGTTAAGGGGGAGCTTCTTTGAAGCTTAACTTTAATCCATGCATATATAATTCCATGAGTTTTGTCATCATCAAAAAGGGGAGATTGTTGGCCCAGAGGCCTTCCACTCTAGTTTTGATGATGATTAACTCATGTAGTTATGTTTACTAATTATCTTGTGATGTTTAGTTTCAGATCATTAACCAAGATATTAGTTGGTGATTGCTTCAACAAAGGAGTTTTGAAGCCTTTCACTTGGTGATTCAAGAGCCCGAGCATCAAGATCATACATAGCACTCGTTGGAGTCAAGCTCGGTGGATCACGGTTTGGATCGAGTCGACTTGAAGATGGAAGATCGTCAAGAAAACTTAGGTATCCATAGTTTAGTTTAGTGTGTTTTAAATCCATGTGTAAAGATTAGATAGTTGATATGCTCAAGTGCACAACACACACGTTTTAAGGATATTGGTTTTTCGGTTTTTAGTTTAACCGATATTTGTTTTCATGAATTGTAGATCAAAACAAGTTTAATTGGTTTATGTATAGAAAATTCATTCTATACATGCATTCTTAACTTCCTAGACAAACTTATTTTGACTTTCCTATTCATGTATTGAAAAATCTAAGTTTGGTAAAATACAGTTTTTGGTTTTTGATAAAATTTATAAGACACAAAAATAGTCCAAAATGTTTGAAATTTGTGTTGAAATTTTTCACACAAGTTTATATTTCAATGTAGAATGATAAAACTATTCTTGTGGATTTTTAGAAGATTTATGGGATTTATTAGAATAATTTTTACCCTGTTTTTCTGACCCAGAACATTGCCTGACAGGCTCTATCGGTCGACCGCACGGTCGACCGAACCCGGAGCCGGTCGACTGGGCGGTCAACCGACGTGCACAGCCTGTGCACATCTGGCCTGGCACTTGGGCCGGTCGACCGGGCGGTCGACCGGACCAGAGAGCTTTGCACTCTGTTTTTGGGCGGTCGACGGGCTTCTTCCAACGGTCAAAAAATTGACCGTTGGCGGTCGACCGTTGGCGGTCGACCGTTGGCGGCCGTCCAGGCTGGAATTTCAGCCTAACAGCTAGTTTCTTGGAGAGGGCTATTTAAGCCCCACTTGTTTGAGATTTTGACCAAGTTTTTAAGAGCAAAAATTTCAGAGTTTCTCTAGTGTTTAAAACAAGTTTTCAAAAGTATTTTTGTGCCAAAAGATCAATCTTATTTGTTTAAGTGTTTTGTTTATTTCAAAGAAATTAGGGTTTTGGGAATTAGTTTTGATCTAAAATTTCTATATCTATTTTGGTGTTTTCCCAAGAGAATTTCATTGATCAAAACACTTGTTTTTCCACACTTGAGCTATATCTCCTATCTTATCTATTTAGGATCTTTTGTTTGTGGGAAAAGAGATTGTTTGTGGTTGAGATATACCACTTGTTGTAAAAACCCTTTGTTGGTTGCTCCCTCTTTGGTAGAGGTTGAGGTTGTGGTTTGCTCCCTCTAGTGAGAAGTGGAGTTTGGTTGTTTGGCTACGGGCCTATCCCTCTTCGGTAGAGGTGGATTGTGATTGTGTTTGCCTTGGTGGAGGTTGTTGGTTGAGAGAGGAGTTCGGTACTCCCTTATTGTACAAATCCTCCTCGGTGGAGGTTCCCTCGGTGGGAGTCCTCGATGGACAAGATAGTGGATTAGAAATCCTTCTCGGTGAAGGCGGGGACGTAGAGCTAGGGGCTCGAACCTCGAAACATATCTTTGTGTTTGCGTTTGATCCATTGTCTCTTAACCCTCTCTCTTTATTTGTGTTGTGCATCTTTCATAGCATCATATATTATTTGCTTGTGTTGTGCCTTGCATCATTCATATTGCTTATATCATCTTTATATGCTTGGCTTGTGTTTGTGTGCCTCACTTGTGCTTAACCACGAGAGCTTCATATAGCGCCTCAACTCTTATTCAGAGGAATCAAGAGGAGTTAGTCCAGAGCCCTTCACGGGAAATTCGGCTACACTCGTTGGTTGTATTAAGTGTAGTTGCAAATTTGTTTTAGCTTCCGCATTTAGTTTCTAGATTAGCCATATCACCTATTCACCCTCCCTCTCTAGGTGATTTCATCTTTCTCCTTTATTTTCTCTCTCCTATCTCTTTCTTACTCTTTTCTCTCTTTCATTTCATTTCCCTCTCTTCATCGTGCCTCATGCATTAACTTCATCGGAGTTTCACTGGATTTTCTCGACGTTCTCATTTCGCCTCCGGGCAACCCTAGGCGAGTATTTGTTATGTGTATATGCGAGTACTTTTCCTCGCTTTAGACGAATGCTCATTATATGTTTATGTGTGTGCATGCTATTGGTTTATGTGAGTGCTTGCAATTATGTGATCAAATGTTTGTAATTGTGTACTGTTAATGGTTTATGCGAGTGCTTGTATTTCTGTGATGAATGCATGTATTTGTATGAGCAAGTGCCTTCACTTGTTTAGCCTTCGGGCTTCTCTCTAGCCTTCGGACTTTTCTCTAGCCTTTGGGCTCAGCCTTCGGGTTCTCTCTAACCTTCTGGTTAGCTTTTGGGCTTTTTTATAGCGTTCAAGCTCAACCTTCGGGCTTCACTTCAGCCTTCAGGCTTAGCCTCCGGCTTTACTAGCTACGCCGGGTAGGTGAGCTTAGCGCTCAATACTTCACCGTTAAATTCGCTCGGGCGTAGCTACACTGTGTGCGTTAGCAAGGCGTTTACATTTGCTTCATCGTGTGCGTTTAGCTTTGCCGCGAGCGTAGCTTCGTTGCGTGCGTTAGCAAATCATATGCTAGCCTCGTAGTGTACGTTTAGCTTCGTCGCGAGCATGGCTTCACTGTGTGCTTTAGTAAGCGTCCATACGCTTGCTTCACCGTGAGCGTTAACCTCATCGAGCGTGTTAGCGTCTACTGCTGCACGCTGGCTTCGCTCCAATTTTGCTTAGCTCTACCTAACTATTTAATAATTAATTATTATTGTTAAGATGGTGTGAAAAGTTTGAAATGGTGTTGTTCTGGTTTAGCATGATCCTATATTTTACTTGTACTATTGTACTTCTCCCGATAATATGATAACTTGACATGTTACTCGCATGGATTATGATTATCACTTTTTGGGGACTTGATACCTGTTATCATGTTATATACCCAGAGATTATGTACATCTGTATCAAGCTTGTTTCTCCTATTATTATATTCATGTTAATCCCTGTAAACAAATCATCAAAATTGCAATAATTGGACAACTTAAATCGAGATGAGGGAAATTGATGGCTATCAATATGTTTTCGTGATTACAATGGCAAAATATTGCGCAATCGGTTCTACCTGGGGACACCAGGTGTTCCGTCGGGTGTACGTGAAATCACCTAGGGGTGAATAGGTGACTAGCTCATCTAATGGTGAATTAACGCGGAATTAAAACTATTTATATAAACTAAAAACTATTAAGCTAAACATACAAGATAAAACCTAAGAGTGTAGCCGAATTCCTGGTGAAGGGCTCTGGACTAACTCCTCAAGATTCCTCTAGGTAAGAGTTGAGGTGCCACGATGCCTCTCTTGGTTGAATACAAGTGTGAGCAAACAATTCCCAAGCATATAACAATATAGCACAAGATATATCAAGTATATAAAGATGAAAGTAATATAAGCATGCAAGATATAAACACAAGTGAGAGATAGAAGAGCAATCGCAAGCACGGAAGATTTGTTTCGAGGTTCGAGCACCCTCACTCTACGTCTCCGCCTTCAACACTATAAAGAATTTTCACTAGAATCGATCCCACCGGATCACTCGGTGCCGCAACACCTACAAGGAGTTCACACTAGAACTCTTGGACTCACTAGTCCCTCTTTTGTTCCCGCAAGAACTACACACCGCAAGCACACTAGCTTGCCGAGGCCGCACCTCTACACCGAGCACTCACTAGAACTCGAAACAAAGCGAACTCGCAATTTTACCTCCTCAAAACAAGAATAAACACTTTGGTGATCTAAACACTTTGATCACCTAAAATCACTCTCACAACAACTCTCTTATAGGATTGATATAGCAATGGAAAGCTCAAGTATGTGTGAGAAAAACTAGGATTGAATTGGTGGTGAAAAACTCAAGAAATCACTTTGAAAACTCTTGATAAACTCTCCTTTTAATTTGAAAATATTGGCTCTAAAACATGTGGATAAAACCACTGATATAGGTAGGAAAAACTAGCCCAAAAACTCTCTTGAAATCTTGTAGAAAACAGTTCAAGGGAACCCCAATATATAGGCCTCCAAAATCTAGTTGTTGGGGTCCAAATCAGCAATCTGGACTGTTGGTGGTCGACCGCCCGATCGACCGGCCAACGGTCAAATTTCTGATCGTTGTGCAGCGGACGACCGGCCGGTTCACTGTTGCCTGATAAATGACCCAGCGGTCGATCGCCCAGTCGACCGGGCCATTTTTTAGAGAGCAGAGGCTCTCTGGCGGTCGACCGTGCGGTCGACCGACCCTTGGCTGTGCACGTTTATGCACGTCGGTCGACCAGCGCGGTCGACCGGCAGAAGGCCAGTCCAGCTATTTTCAGGGATTAAAAACTTGGCTTTTACCTTCAATAAAATCTCATAAATTCTACAAAAATAAGTTCAGTGATATAATTTGATATACAAACATATTTGAGTAAAAATCAAACCATGTTATAAATATTTTGAACTATTTTTGTAACATGAAAGTTTTGCCTTAAACAAAAATCTGTATTTTCCAAAATCGATTTTTTCAAAACTTGTCCAAATACAAAAACAAGATATTCTAAACACTTTATAAGCTTAGTGTGTGTGGATATGATCCACTACACATATATGATGAAATATCTATATTTTTGACAGTAAACTCTAAAATAGGTTTTGATAAAACGCATGTATAATTTTAATCTTGAAAACCAAACTGATATTTTTCAAAACGAAAACTCCTTTATGAAACTACATATAAATCTTGTGTGTGAGTGTATATGAACTTGAGCAATTCACCAACTAATCTATCCTTTACATTTTATCTAAAAATAAAATCTTACTACAAACAAACTTAGACACAAGTCTTCTTTTGAAGGTCTTCTTCTTCTTCTTGACTTGGTCCAAATCTTGATCCAATGAGTTAGACTCCTTTTGAGTACTTGATGCAATCTTGATGCGCGAGCTCTTAAATCTACACGTGCTAGCTCCAAAACTTGACTTTAAATCCTTTGTTGAAGCTAAACACCAACTAAGATCTTGATCAAATATCTGAGACTAATTTAAACACAAGATCATTAGTACTATAACTACATGAGTTAATCATCATCAAAACTAGAGATGGGCCTTTGGGCCAACAATCTCCCCCTTTTTGATGATGACAAAACTCATAGAGTTATATATGCATGGATTAAAGTCAAGCTTCATAGATGCCCCCTTAACTCATGCATTACAATAAACAAATAGATATTGTAATGAAGTGTATAAAACTAAATAAATATATATGCATAAACAAGGTGAAGAAACATGCATAAACTAAAAATTCTTTTCCCAAAAGCCTTCTCCTCCTTTTTGTATAAACTTTCGAAATCATTCTCCTCCTTTTTGTATAAACATAAACTCAAATAGTAAATATGCATATATAAACTCAAAATCATTCTCCCCATTTTTGACAATCATCAACAGAGGGGTGAAAAATAAACCAATAATAAGGATATATGTCATACATTCATGAAGAGGAAAGCGTAAAGTTAGCTCTCTTGTATACATGCATTACATGAAGAAGGGATGACAAAACCCTAACTCATATAAAACATAATATATAATGTATAAGTGAAAATGTAAAGCCCCCCTACACACGTGTATCACATAAAGAAGAGATGTCAAGCTCCTCAATACAAGATATACTCAACATGAATCTATATATAGAAGAGATGTTAAGCTCCCCTTGCATATCGGCAATTCAAATCAAAACATTTTTAATCATCACTTTAAAGACAAATTTTGAATTTTCTTAAATCAAAATTTTGAAATATCACTTGTAAATGAACAAGTATTAAGATATCACAAGATTTTTGATACCAAATGAAATTGAAAATTTTGATACCAATTGAAATTGAAACATTTGTAAATTGTGATACCAAAGAAAGTAAAATATTTTTAATTGAAATATATAGTAAAATTTTATACAAAATAAAAGGTAAAACATTTTTTGATTCAATATGAAATCGAAACCAAATTGAAACCAAAATATATAGATATCAATTGAAGTATATTGTACATTTTGATATCAATTAAAAGGTAAAATATGAAGTATATTGATACTAATTGAAATACTAATAGAAAATAATGTATAAGCTCATTAAAATATCAATTTAGATACCAATTGAAAACAAGATTTAAAGCAAACTTAGCATAAATATAATTTGTGCTTTAAATATGTAAGGATATTGTAAATCAAACATAATCAAATCATATATATGTATGAAAATGAAAATACTAATAGAAATTGATATTGTTTGAAATTTGAAGCATACATATATAGGAAAATAAATATGAGTATACAAAAATATAATTTCATGAAGTTCATATGTGTAACACCCCGGATTATTAAACTTTGACTTAATAATATAAACCTTGAGTTATTAAGTTGATTGAGTGTGTAATAAATTTCAATTTAATTTTGATAATGTTAAGTGGTATGTATGAATATACCTACGCCATAATTATCATGTAACTAGTACTTCAATGTATAAATATACTAGTATTATACTTGAAATATATGTATTTATGAAGAAAATACATACACGACAATTTTATATATATATTTTTAGTGGGGAAGTGGGTATGCATGGGAGGAGAGATCAAGCGCCTAAATCTTCTTGTTTTGGGGGATTGGACACATGGATGAAAGGGGATGGTAAACTTATAAAATTTTGGGGGTATGGATCTTAAAAGAGTCAAGGGAGAATTCATCTCTTCATCCTCTTCCTAGAGAGGATTCCTCCATGGAAAAGAAACCCTAGAAACCCAAGATCCAACCTCCTCTCTATTCCTCACTCTCTCTATTCTTCTCCCTTTCTTTTTCTTCTCTTCTCCCCCTCTCTCCCCCCCCTTGGATCCAAACCCGCGCGCGTGCGTGCAGGCCATGCGGCGGCCGGCCAGGGCGGCCGGAGGTCGGAGTTCGTAATTGGTGAGTGAGTTTCCTTCTTCTTTTCTCATTTCTCAAATTTTCATCTTTTAAAATTCCTAGATCTTGATCTCTTGATTTGAGTGAATTTTTATTTGAGCTATTCATGCAAATTTTCCTTGAAATTTCATGACTTGTTAAAGTATGTAATGGTCTAAGTTTGATCTTGAGATTAATGAGTTAATACAATTGCATATAATTGATAGATGTAAATGTTGTATTGTAGGGCATATCATGTGGTGAGGGAGTACATAAATTTTCAGATTTGAGTTTAAATCTTAAACCTTGAAATTTCAATCTCAATCTTGCTTTAAGGGTGATGAAACTTTCATTTGGGTGATAGGTGAGATTAATTCTTGAGCAATGTTGTCCATTTTTAAATTGAATCAAATTCTTAAAAGACTTATGGGTGAGATCAAGTTTATAAACCCCTCCTAACCATTAATATAAATGGAGATTCTTGAAGCTTCTCACACTTGTAATGGTTGAGTCTCTTGCCATTCTTACTTAATAACTATGAAACCAAATCAAAATCTGATTTTGTGATGTTAGTGTGATAAAAAGAAAATTTTTGATATGGGTTAAACTATGAAGTTGGAGGTAGTTTAAAGAGAGGATAATGGTAAATTAAATGGTATTAGAATTATGAATGTTCTTATGAAATTGCTCATAATCAAAATTTTAAATACTTAAGTTCATAACTTACTTATGATCCCATTTAGGTGAAGAGGTTAAAGGTAAAGTTGAGAAATCCTTAATTCGAAGCACTTTTGAAATAATAGCTTAAAGATGTTAAAGTCTGTCCAGATCTGAAGTTTGAAACTTGGGGTTTCTTTTGTATAGGTATTTGGAATGAAATAGGTCATGTAATATACCGTTGGAAAGAAAATCGAGTGTACTTTCTAATGGCTCTTGCGGTGCCCGAATCTAAGGTCCGTGCTGGGAATTATCGCTGTAACATGATAAACTAGTCGAAGGTACCAAGTTGCAGAATTTTGAATGTTTAGAAGATTTTCTGCTTATTAAGGCTGTTCGTGCGAATTAAGCTGGTCATGTAATATATCGTTAGAAAGATAGGTAAGTCTAATTTTTAATGAAAGTCCCTGGGTCTTATTCTTATATCAAAAAGAAGTTACGATAAAAACATCTTCGATTGTTAGGGAGGTCAGATCCGATGAATTTATATTTAGGTGGGATCTATGTGAAATTTATTGGAATTTATATATAGGTATGTTGTGCTGAGCCTAGAACTAAACACATTTCTTTCAATAACGTATGTTATGAATGCGGGTATATCATAATTATTTATTAAAGTATTGACCCTTTATAATAATGTCTCATTAACGGCGTTGCATATACACTCGGTGTGTTGACAATTATCCTCAGACTCAAATTTGCTTTAACCTTCTTGAAATAGGGAATTATTGTGTTATGGACTCCAAAAGACATATTTCACCCTAACACATAATCCCTTTTGTAGCCTAGTAAACTGGACTATGAATAGAATATTTATTGGCATATAGTCAGTGGAAAACTTTGAAACGCCGGAAGTTACTTGTGCATACTATAGTTCTATCAATTTTAACTAACTGATAATTGGACAGGTTAACAGTCAACACTAAATTATGCTGACGGTAGACTGATAGATGAGTGAACATGAAATTTATGATGAAAGGTGAATACTATTTAACTAATAAGATATGCATGAGCATTAGTTGAAAAGAAAGATTTTCTTGGTGGAATATCAAAATTTGCGAAATCAGAATGATAGGATCGGTAGTATCAAATCGGTATAGGCGGGAATCTAAACAGTTCCAACTCAATTCATGAATAAGTGAGAATAGTTATTATAAATATATAATCTTGGTTGCGGCCACACTAGTTACATCGTATCAAACGAATTTAAGTAATAACAGATTGTTAGGCCTTATTGAATTGTACATTAAATCAAGAAAATTGTATTTCAATTAACAAGTATGTATAAGACTTTCTCTTCTCCTTATAGTCTCAACTTACTCATCCGTCTAGCCAGAATCATTGAGCAAGTAATACTTTTGCATACAGATAGTGTATGTCTCATAATGTAACTAAACTTAAGACATACTCGAAATGATTACTTTCAATCATATGTATTACATCTTATCAATTCTTATTAAGTCCCCTTTCTTTTATTGAGTATAATGTCTTGCAATACGCCATGGGTTAAACAGTAATTGTGACGTTTCAAATTATTCTAGTTAAAGGGGATAAACTGATTATCTGAGAAAATGACCAAATTAAGTGGGTGTACAATGGATGTTTAGAAATCCTGTAAAAGAAATTTTGAAAGTGAAAAATATGGGTATTCGACATATATACATATGTTCCTATCTATGCTTGTTATGTATATGTAAAAATCTTGTGAACATGGTCTTCTTCTATTCAAAATCTATTTAGAGCATCACATAGAAAGTACCCATATTATATATACACATGTACAATGTTACAAGGAAAAATGGATAGTTTCACCACCTTATGGTCAAAAGAGTGGCTATTGCGGTAAACTGGTACTTACACTAAACGTGGATAGTCTTGTGAGTATTAGACACTAAACTAATATTTAATTCATATTCACCATGAAAGGGATAGTTTCACCACCTTATGATTAAAAGAGTGTCTATTGCGGTAAATTGGTACTTACACTAAACGTGAATAGTCTTGGAAGAATTAGACATTGAACCAATATTTAATCATATTCACCATGAAAGAGATAGTAAGGCAGGCTTAGAATTGAACACATCTTTTGTAATAAGTGTTGCATTTAATATAGAATTTTGGAATATGGTATACAAGGGCATTGACATGTACATTACTGAATAGAAATCATTATAATTGATATGAATATGATGGGTGTATATTACTTGATTTATGTACATAATATACATGGGTGACATGTTTTGATCAAGCAATTTATGTGAATATTCTTATAAAAATACAAGCTAACAGGTAAACACTAATTGAGAATATGATTGCTTTTATATATAAAATGATGTGCATGATATACGAATCTTATGGAATTGGATGTGCTAATATTGTGAGTCATTAAGATTGAGATGAATGTGATGGGTGTATGTTACTTGATATATGTGCATGATATCTATGGGTGACATGTATTGATTAAGCAAATTGTGTGAATATTCCTGTAAGGATACAATCTAACAGGTAAACTCTAATTGGGAGTATTATTACTTCCATATATGAAATGATGTGCATAATATATGAATCTTATGGAATTGGATGCGCTGATATTGTGCGTATTATATATATATATATATATATATATATATATATATATATATATATATATATATATATATATATATATATATATATATATATATATTGTGTTATGGAGGAAGGGACCGGTATGGCACCGGAGGAGGGGGAAGACGGGGTATATATCATATATTGGGAGGAAGGGACCCGCATTGCACGGGCGGAGTGCGAAAACGGTGCTATGATATACATATATTTGCATCTTAACAAATGATCGGGAATGAACAGCTATGTGTGATATATATGTGTGTGTGACACTAGGGGTATATTGGATGTGTTATCGTATATGATAATGAAAACATCAGAATGTAGACTTAGCTGATTGAAATGAAATACTGGATATTATGTGAAAGTGTACAGGTTAATTCATGCATTACTTGAAGTGTGATGTGATATTGTATTATGAGAAGTGTGATATGATTATATGTTATACAAGTATGGCTTGTGATGTATGTATTATCTAAATGCATAAACTAAGTTTATGGCATAACTATAGTCGTTGGTGTATTATAGCGTGGAATACAAGACACGTGAGTAACACACACTATGTACGCATAAGATGAGAAAATATGTTTTATGTAACTCATAAATCTTATCACACGGAAAGATGAAAATTCAAGAAAGAAATTGGGAAGTACGATCATAAGAGTCTGATCGTCCCCGGAGATTTTAGAGACCGGGGTCTTGATTATTAAACCATAGGATGCCTCTGATTCTTGGTCTTCTTACTGTTTCAGATTTTTTCTATTACCTGAATATTCATACTTCTCATTGATATATTATCATTTCCTGATTTATTCCTACTCTACTCACTGAGCTGTCGAGCTCACTCTCCCACAGACTAGTATATTGTACGTTACTTTGAGGCAGGGGTCAGGTTTATGCTGCACGGGATTCGTTCTGAATCAATCCAATCTTTGTACTTCTGGAACAATTGTGCTTGTTGATGATACATGTTGGTTATGTGATAAATGGTTAATCTTGTATATATATATGTAGAGAACTGTTGTGGTAGTTTCATTTCAAGTTGGCATTTGAGATATCTTTTATTGGGTTGTAATATCAAGAAGTGTATTATCAATATAATGGTCATGACAAGTTAGAATTTATCATTTCTAAATTTCTATGGATGCCAAGAGGGGTACTCTAGAGCTTATGTTGTTATGTTTTTCCATAAGTAGGCGATGTCAAGCCGAAACATCTTCATGATTGCCTGAATGATTTTGAGTTCAGTTATATGATTGGATTGAAGTAGGCTGATGTTAGCCGAAATTATCATATTTGTATTGGATATCATATCCGACCAGTAATTACAAGAGAGGTGCTGCTGAAATTTCTAAGAAATTGGAAATGATTTTAATAATCGGTCGGTTTAAATAGATGTTATGTAAATTGAGGATTTTAGAATACTAGGACCGTGACAATATGTATAACTCATACCTAACCACCCTATTTATGCACATGATAAAAGATTTCAATAAGGCATACAAGGCATGGTCGCCCATCCATCCGCCCTTTTAGGAGTTGGTAGGGGTTTTCAAAAAATGATTTGAAAATATTTGTAGATAGAAAACACTACCAAATGAAGAATATATAACTAGTTTAAAGTAATTTTTGAAAAACTAGTTAAAGATCCTTCAAACATAAAAAAATAAAGTATATATATATCATGAATCATATCAAATACATAAGTGTTGACACTCGAAATCTATAAAACTCAAAACTTCTCATGAAGACAATGTCATGAGTAAACAAATAAAGTGTGAGTGTACAAAAATCATGTAAATAGCATTTTCATGAAAATAATCAATATTGGCTCTAAAACATGTGGATAAAACTACTGATATAGGTAGGAAAAACTAGCCCAAAAACTCTCTTAAAATCTTGTAGAAAACAGTCCAGGGGAACCCCAATATATAGGCCTCCAAAATCCTCCTTGTTATCTATTCTTCATTTGGTAGTTTTTCTATCTATAAATATTTTCATGAAAACAATCTCATGAGTAAACAAATGAAGTGTGAGTTTACAAGAATCATGTAAATAGCATTTTTATGAAAATAATCAATGTGGCTCAAGATAAACATGAATTTCTTTTATCAAAAACATGAAAATCATAAATATTTATTTTCATTAAAAATAAACTTCAAGGCATATGTATGTTCTATTAAAACTAACATTATACATACATACCCTAAACACAAATGAGTCCATAAAGTAATTTGCATGAAGGCAAGTGACACAAGGGTGTACATGTATATTTATTAGTTTCGAACAAGAATTATATATACATGAAGCAAAACACAAAAAAAATAGGGATAACAAGTGTAAATGGAAGAATCATCAAAACTAGCTTATACGTGTACATGTAATGAGTACAAATGAAAAATGAAGCACAAACATCTAATGATCAAGTGTAACTCACTACTTGTACAAGTATATACACACGTCTTAATGAAAATTATACCTAAACAAGTAATCACCTCATAAAGCGCAAAACATGATCATTTAACAAAATAAGCATTTAAACTAAAACATGCTAAAGTCATTAATAAAAGCATGTAAACTGAAATAGGAGTTTTTAGAGATAGTTACCAAACTATAAGAACTATATTCAAAGTCTCCAAAATATTGTGGTCCTCCCACCAAAACTACCTTGATAGTGGTGCATCAATTTTGTATGTCCCTCTAGTCCATGCATCCACCACCAAGGCACCAAACCTCTCACGTCATGTGAGAGCCTACACCTACAACAAACACAAGAGGTGGGGATTTTGGTACCCATTTTCTTTTGGGTCCACGGGGGTTAGCATTGTTCGGAACCCAAACATTTTTATTAGCAAAATTAATAGAATTTACCTTATCATAACAAAATTTTACTAAATGGCTTTTGCGGCCGCAATGTGTACATTTATACACTCTAGGATGCACATGTGAGTGAGTGTGATCAGGGTGTGCAAAGTGTGCATATGTGTGCCGTGGGTGATGTGCATGAACATGTGGAGGTTGTTCCTTTAAAATAAGGTTTCCAATCTATTATGATTGAATGCACAATTGCTCAAAGTTGAGCTTAAACAATCTATTCTATTTTTCAAAAATTTAATCTCATTTTTATCAATGGTGGCATGAAAAGCATGGTGAGAATGAGAATCAATAATCTTGCTCTTTTTTAAAATATTTCCCTTTTTCTTTGAAACAATTTTTCTTTTTAAAGAGTTGTTTTCATTCAAAGCAATTTTCTTTTCTTTTTCCACCAAAATAATCTTATTTTTCAAAGAAGTATTTCCTTCACAAAGATCATTCAATTTAGAAGTCAAGGAAATATTATCCTTTTTCAACATATCATTTTCTTTTGAAATGCATTCCAATTTATTTTAAAAAAGAGTCTTTTTCTTTTAACATGAAATCAAATTTATTTTTTAATTTCTTATTATCCTTCTTAAGCAACTCATATTTTTCAAGAAGTTGTTGACAAAAAGATTCAAGATCATCATATGATATATCAACATTCTCATCAAGCTCGGATTCAGAATTTACCTCAAGGTGTTTTCCCTTTGGACCATGCAGCACAAGTTGGAAGTATCACTTCCATCATCCGAGTCACTCCCCGCATAATATTGCTTTTTTTGCCAAGGGAGATTAAAGTGTTACATACTACAAAGCCAAATTAAAGTTAGAAACCCTAGATAAATATTCATCATTTAGGGTTGACTTTAAAGTATGGATGGCTTTTGAATTAGCCTCAAGATTTTTGCCATTTAAACAATATGAATTTTTAATAGTGGCAAAATAAACATGAATACCTAAGGCTTTGAGGTACAATGACAACTTAACCTTCCAAGTTTGGATGTTAAGAATATCAAAAGTGGGAGGTGACATGAAATCCATGTGTGTGTATAAATATTGTGACTAGCTATAAATGAGGATCTTTAACTCAAGGTTATTAGACCCAAGTCAAGAGCACCAAACTCTGACACCAATTGAAATCACCTAGAGGGGGTTGAATAGGTGACTAGCTAATCTAATGGTGAATTAATGTGAAATTAAAACTATTTATGCAAAGTAAAAACTATTAAGCTAAACACACAAAGTATAACCTAAGAGTGCAGCCGAATTTCCGGTGAAGGGCTCTGGACTAACTCCTCAAGATTCCTCTAAATAAGAGTTGAGGTGCCGCTATGCCTCTCTTGGTTGAATACAAGTTGGAGCAAATAATCCCCAAGCATATAACAATATAGCACAAGATATATCAAGCATATAAAGATGAAAGCAATATAAGCATGTAAGATATAAACACAAGTGAGAGATAGAGAGCAATCGCAAACACGGGAGATTTATTTCGAGGTTCGAGCACCCTTACTCTACGTTCCCGCCTTCAACACTATGAAGGATTTTCACTAGAATCGATCCCACCGGATCACTCGGTGCCGCAACACCTACAAGGAGTTCACAGTAGAACTTTTGGACTCACTAGTCCCTCTCTTGTTCCCGCAAGAACTATACACCGCAAGCACACTAGCTTGCCGAGGTCGCACCTCTACGCCGAGCTCTCACTAGAACTCGAAACAATGCGAACTCACAAGTCCGCCTCCTCAAAACAAGAATGAACACTTTGGTGATCTAAACACTTTGATCACCTAAAATCACTTTCACAACAACTCTCCTATGGGATTGATATAGTAATGGAAAGCTCAAGTATGTGTGAGAAAAACTAGGATTGAATTGGTGGTGAAAAACTCAAGAAATCACTTTTGAAAACTCTTGATAAACTCTTCTTTTGATTTGGAAATATTGGCTCTAAAATATGTGGATAAAATCACTGATATAGGTAGGAAAAACTAGCCCAAAAACTCTCTTGAAATCTTGTAAAAAATAGTGCAAGGGAACCCCAATATATAAGCCTCTAAAATTTAGCCACTGGGGTCCAAATCAGCAATCTGGACTGCTGACGGTCGACCGCCCGATCGACCGTTGCCTGACAATGACCCAGCGGTCGACCGCCCGTTCGACCGTTGCCTGACAATGACCCAGCGGTCGACCACGGGCCATTTTCAGAGAGCAGAGGCTCTCTGGCGGTCGACCGTGCGGTCGACCGGTCCTTGGCTGTGCACGTTTATGCATGTCGGTCGACCGGCGCGGTCGACTGACTTCTGGCTCGGTCGACCGGCAGAAGGCCAGTCCAGCTATTTTCAGGGATTAAAAACTTGACTTTTTACCTTCAATAAAATCTCATAAATTCTCATAAATTCTATAAAAATAAGTTCAGTGATATACTTTGATATACAACATGTTTGAGTAAAATCCAAACCATGTTACAAATATTTTGAACTATTTTTGTAATATGAAAGTTTTGCCTTAAACAAAAATCTGTATTTTTCAAAATTGATTTTTTTCAAAACTTCTCCAAATACAAAAACAAGATATTCTAAACACTTTATAAGCTTAGTGTGTATGGATATGATCCACTACACATATATGATGAAATATCTATGTTTTTGACATTAAGCTCTAAAATAGGTTTTGATAAAACACATGTATATTTTTAATCTTGAAAATCAAACAGATATTTTTCAAACAAAAACTCCTTTATGAAATCACATATAAATCTTGTGTGTGAGTGTATATAAACTTGATCAATCCACCAACTAATCTATCATTTACATTTTATCTGAAAACAAAATCTTACTACAAACAAACCTATATACAAGTCTTCTCTTGAAGGTCTTCTTCTTCTTCTTGACTTGGTCCAAATCTTGATCCAATGAGCTAGATTCCTTTTGAGTACTTGATGCAATCTTTGCGCGAGCTCTTGAATCGACACGTGCTGGCTTCAAAACTTGACCTTAAATCCTTTATTGAAGCTAAATACCAACTAAGATCTTGATCAAATATCTGAGACTAATTTAAACACAAGATCATTAGTGTAACACCCGGATTATTAAATCTCGATTGAATATTTTAGTTTCTGGATTGTTGGGATTAAATAAAATAATTAAAATGATGATTTGATTTATTAGTGTGAAGAGGATTTTGAATTTATTTTAGATAAATTATGGAGTGAAATAGGTTGGATGAATTTATATAAATATATGTATATAAAATCATATGTGAATACAATAATGTACTTGTATAAATATATGCATGCTTATACAAGATATTTATATATATAAAATACAAGAATATAAAATGAATGAAGAGTGAGTGGAGAGTGAGGTGGAGAGAGAGTAGAGGGTTAAAAATTGTGTCTGTGTAGGTGGCTTGCTTTGAAGAGACAGGAGTTGGGATTTTGTTAAACTAAGTGAATATATAATTATATATTATAGTTTAAGTTAATTGAGGTTATTATTATCTGGGACCGTTACAATTAGTACTATAATTACATGAGTTAATCATCATCAAAACTAGAGCGTTGGGCCTTTGGGCCAACAGTACTAGCACCCTTTCTCAAGCAGATATTCCTTTTTGGGTGTAATATATTTCCCATTTGCCTAGCGACAGATTCTGACCAGTACCGGAACATCGTGGGTCGTTGTCTCGGGTATGTATGGGGCCCATTATAAATATAGTTTGTTGATAACCCCATCAGTTTTTAATAACCAATCTCATCTTACTCATAAGTGGATGTATGGATGTTGGAACGCCGGGATACATACCAAAACATATGAGTCGAAGAAGTCTTAATAGTAATAATATAATAATCAGACTTCGATTATTGGTTCAATACTGGTTTCATGTTACACTATTATTTCATTTACTTGTATCACGGTTGCACGGATATACTCAATTCTGTGATATGACTGTTCCTATGTCACTAATATTGATATAACACATTCTCATTACACTAGTCATTCAGACCCAGTACATGATGCATTTAATAACACATCAATGATAATGTAATGAGCGTGTATTATTTAGTTACTCCCTCATTCGGATAATGACACCCACATGTTATGTTTAGATGAGTTCTGCTGAAGTAGGGCTCCAGTATAAACTGACAGTGGTATGGAATATAGGAAGGGAATGATTGAAATAACAGGCGATACTGATTGTAATTATTGTATAATTATAGTATATTACAACCATGTATGTGTTTACTATATTATTTCTTGATTTTCTTTTTTACTGGCCTGTGCTTGCATGACTGAGCCCATGTCACTATGATCCAGTACATATGTGACTGTCTGTACATGCCACTTGGCTTCATTTTAAGTACTTGTTGAGTTGCTTTTTGACAACCCCTGCACCTGCATGTCCAAATTCTGGAGATTGGACCAAGGTGGACCCTTCTAGAGAAGGCCAGGCTTTTCTTATAGAGCGAGCTGATCAGTCGTAGCTCATTACCTTCCTGTCCTCTCTTGACCGGCCCGCGAGATTTTTTTTTTTGCAGTTCATGAGAATCTTTTAGCTTTTATACTTTGTAAATTATACTTTTGTACCTTTTGGTGATGTAATATTTACGTATTATTGGATCACGCTTTGTGATAACTGTGTACTTGTACTTTTTGTTGGAATGCATATTATCACCGTGCTTCCGCACTCTGATTCTTGCATGTATTAGTGTTTAGCGTACATATGTAAGAGTATTTTTGCCCTGCGTATGTGCATCACAGTAGCGTCCCTATACCCATCGGGGCGGGGCGTTACAGCTACAAATCTTGCCAACAATCCAGTCTATCATGACATGACCAAGCACATTGATGTGCGATACCACTTCATCTGCATTCTTTTGAAGGATGGTGTGTTATTACTAGTTTAGATACACACGAGTCGGAATCCCGCAGACATGCTGATCAAGGTGGTCATGACGGAGAAGCTTAAGACCTGTTCAGCCTCCGTGAATCTTCTTGGTGAAGATTTGGGGTTGAGTCGCAACAAATGCCACAATGAGTTGAGAGTGGGACAAGAGAGAGATGGAATATGCTGCTGTGATAATATTCAATCTCCAAGTGGGAGAATGTTAAGTTGTGAAACCAGATTATTACCTTGATGGAGTGTCGCCATGATGATCCCAGAGCGATGGCGGAGCTTTCCGGGTCATGGCATTGGGCGGGTTCGGGGTTTCAAGTTGATGGGAAGGACGGAGCAGTAGAGCCTTCTAGAGTAGTGGAGTCTTCGGAGCGGAAGATCACTCCATACCACATGGTCGGGGGAGCACTCCATAGCGGAGTTTCTACAGCCGAAGATCACTCCGAAATACCTATCAGATGAGCAATCCGAAGCTACATTCAGAGTTAGTACTCGGAGGTGCTTAGCGGGAGTGGCCCAGCTTAACTTGTAAGCAGTCCCAGCCTGGAAGCGGCATGGTCCAGAAGCTTCCTTTTGCCAGCAAAACTTGAGTAACACGTCAATGACAGTTTATAAATCTCACAACTTATAACCTTAGTTTTTCGTATAAAAGGAAATGCGACGTCATTAGGGTTAAGAGCGAAAAAAAATCAATAGATTATGCTACTGTGAGTATCATTGTATAGAGCGTCTGTGAGATTCTTATTCTCTCCTGTAATCTCTCCAACAAATAGTGAATTTGTGTGCAGCTCGGTTATTTTTTCCCGATTTGAATTTTTCACGTAATTCTGTGTCTTTAATTGATCTGTGATTTTTTCTCTTTTCTTCGTCCACGCTGTTGTCCATCCCAACAGAAATTACCCTTTTTTATTTAAGAAAAACAAAATATTTGGATGCGTTTAGGCACCGGAGCACAAGACCTATATATACCGAAATCCAGATACACAAAGGATCAATCAAACCCACGTTTTTTTCACACAAATTACAACCAAAATAGGAAAAGAACAAGTAAATTTACCATAATATTAAGTTTTTAATTTTTCCATAATATTCTTATAGGGCGCTAACATAAGCATATTATTTGGTTTTTGTCAAAAGCTTTTATTCAAGTTTAATCTTTTGCTTACTATTTTTATAGGATGCTAACATTGTATATTAGTTTGTTTTCATCAAAACTTTTGTTCAACTTTTAAAATTTTATATGCTCTCTGACGGTCGACAGCTCACAAGCACAGTTAGATTCTCTCAAATGCTGTGTCCGTTGCTGAGGGCCAGATAATATCTCTGAATGCACTTCGTAGTTTTCTTCTCCTGAGACCAACAACACGGACTTTGAGGAACACTAATTTTGTCAAGTGATTGATTTTGAAAGCAGTTTGCAAAGGTGTCATCTTGTTGTCTTCTCTCAGCTTGCTAGTTGTGACGGACTCAAATTTTGTTAGTGAAAAGATAAAATAAATTACGGAACGTCTCAGGCTTAACTGTCACTATTGCTTTCTATACACAATAAAAAAAAAAAGAAAAGAAATCATGTTTGGCATTGATTTTAGATATGTAATTGGAGATAGACTTGTATCCTTTCAAATGGATTTGATCCGGATCCTTCCCACTCAAATTCAACCATCCAACATTCGAATACAAGATCCACTCCGTTGAAGTTGATCTATACTATTTCAAGAATCTATAAACTAAAAATCAAGTGTTTTAAATAATTTTTGCCCATCCATCAAGTGACGCAAAATGGACGGCCGAAAGTAGTGAGTTGGTTAGATCTATGTCTTTAGACATACAAATTCTCGATCCGACCATTTCATTATGATCTAAACATTTAAAAACCCCTATAAACTAATTTTTGTTAGATTTCAAATGTTCTACACCGTTAAACTAACCAACTCACTATTTAGGCCGTTCGTTTTTTCCCTACTTGATGGATGGGCAAAAAATATTTAAAACACTTCATTTTTGGTTTATAGATACTTGAAATAGTATAGATCAACTTCAACAGAGTGGATCTTGTATTCGAATGTTGGAGGGTTGAATTTGAGTGAAAAGGATCCAGGATCAAATCCTTTTGAAGGATACAAGTCTATCTCTATGTAATTGAGCTTCTTTTTTACTTGTGAAAGTCTTTTCTTTTTTTACTTGGGCCTACTTGGCAAGAGAAAATAATATTTAAAATTTCTAAATAGTTTTTTTTTTATGTTTTGATGCGTGAATTAAAAGCGGTGGCAGATATCTACTCTAAATTATTCAAACACTTGCCAGTCTTCGGATCTGGTCAGAGTCAGAGACGCGGAAATCCAGACATTTATCATCGCAGCTGGTCCAGCGGTGCCGCAGTCCGCGTAGGACCCACAACCACAATGTGAAGCTCATTGCAGATAAACTTCCCTTAATATATAACTTAATTTTAATCTAAAAATTAAATTTGATCCCTCAAAAATCAAAATAGAAACGACTCCGCTCGGGATCTAATCTAATTTCAACACAACCTCAACATTTTTATATATAAATCTCAAACGCATCGCAATGCACAAATTTATGAATACAAACATTACAATTTAATATTATGACAACAAAAAAGACTGCCGTTGATCGATCACCACTGCCAGCAACGACCACATCTCTCAATTCACATGACCAAATTCTCGACCGCGCCCATGATACCACCCCCTGAGCCGGCCGGATTCTTGTGCCGCATCAGCACCCTCAGCTGCGCTCTCTGGCACTCGAGATTCGACCCCAAATGCTGCTGCCCCGCTCCTCTCCCTTCTTTCGAGGTCGGCGACGACCCCATTCCGGTGGCTCGCACCCGAACCGCCCGCGGGAACTCCATCCCCTTTATCCCTCTCTTGATGTGCGGATTCTCGACTTCTTTCTTCTGCGCCCCATCGCCGCTGTGAATCTCTTCGCTCGTTGAACGTGCAGTCTTTACCTTCGCCGCGGCGGCATTGTTAATGTTCCCTTCAGCAGGCATCATCTCTTTGATTTTCTCTTCCATCAGAAACTTGGCTTCTGACAACTTCATCTGAACTCTCTCCTCCCGCATCGCCTCCGCCATCCTCAGCATCCTCCTCTCATCCTCCACCTCCTTCATCGCCCGCTCCGCCTCCTCCCTCACCCTGGCGATCTCCTCCGCCAGCCTCCTGCACGCCGCCTCCCGCCCCCTCCGCTCCTCTTCCAGCTCCCTCCCCAGCGCACGGTTCAGCGCCTCCACCTTCCGCCTCATCCGCCGCTCGAACTCCAGCTCCGCCCTCAGATCCTTGATCTCCGCCAGCGCGTTGTCGAGATCGGAGAGGTTGGCGACGTCCCCTCGGTCCATCGGCCGCCGAACGCCGAGAGGTCGCGGGTGTGGTAGGACGATCTCGATGACTTCGAGAGGCAGGTGTAGGGATGATGGTGCTTGTTGCGAAGAGAATGATGGTGATGTTGCTGCTGCGCGGAGTAATGGGGATTGTCGTACAGCTTCCAGGTTGGCGACGCTGATGATGAGTCCACGGTGGGTCCGTCGCTATTTGGATTTCTAAATTTCTCACCAGATCCCATTGCCATCATCGTCTCCATTTGCTCCTCCATTGCTTTAGCTTCGCTTTTTTTTTTGTCCCCTTTTTAGAGAGTGGTGGTGGTAGTAGCCGAGGAACAAAAGAACATGGCCCAACAATTTCAGCACGAGCTTGAGTGGAGAGAGAGAGAGGGGTCACATGCGAGAGCAGCAGCTGACCTCTTCAATATTTTTGCACTGCCGCAGCATCGTGTGAAGAATCATGTCGAGGATAAGTTTTACAGGCTGTGCTGTTCAATTTGGTCGGATGCGGTGTGCGTTTCCGAAGGCTAGACGCTTGTCAACTGGTTGGTTTTAGTTTTGGTTTTGATTTTGGACTCGTTTGGCTTGGTTTGATTTGATTTGGTTTGGATCCGAGGCCAAAACTAAAAGGCTCCACGTGGTGGTTGCCCGTGGTCCAGGTCTCTGATGGGTGTGATGAAAGTGCCTGGCTATTTATGACCATGAAATCTGGTGGTTGGGTGCAGAACGGGGTGCAGTTTTTATTTTATTCTATTTAGAGCTTTGGAGCTTGGACGCACGAAAAACGCCTAGTGATGCGGCAGGAGTTCAGCTGGGTGGGTGGGTTGTACGTTGAGTCACTGATCGGGATTGAGCGGTTGGGGCTTGCTTTACTCTCTATTTTTGGGTTTGAAATTTGAACTCACTGTTTTGTTTTAAAACAGCAGCATCTGAGACTGGGGACGCGATGATTAAGGGAATTTAAAGCGACATATGCGCTTGGTCAGAGTTCATCCAGACCGCAGCGTTGTGAAACTGAACAAAGAAACTGAGAGCTATTGATGGTATTTGCTTCAGACTGCAGTTAACGCACCACTCAGAGTGAAAATGTCATCTGATTCGGATATATATTCGCATCCGTTATATTAGAAATATGAGTTTTCTTTATGGAACCTTGTTCATATTTGAAATTGTTTTGTTGATAGAATAAGTATTTTGTTTAGAGTTTAATTAGGATTTTTTGCGTATATACCTCCTAAAACTTTGCTTTTTTAATTATTTATCCCGAAGAAATGTGTACCGTTCTAATTTTAAAGAGTTTGCAGGTACACCCTTATAGTCATAATTTTTCTAAAATATGGCAAAAATACCCTCTGCACATATAGCCCTGTAAACTTAATTCCGAAATATTTCATATTTTTATATAAATAAATAATAATAATGAATGACATACTAATTTTCTCAAAGTGGAGTTGAGCAAATAAGAATAAAAGAAAAAAAATCTATTGAAAAGACTACTGTTTAGAAACATAAATTCACTACTATATCAAATAATTTTAATAAATAATATTAAAGATGAAATATGATAACTAATGTGCAAGTGGTAAATTCTGTTAGAATATGAAGAATATATATGTGAATCTTTGAATTGAATTACGGCGAGATTCGTTGATCGAATCAATTGGATGATGGTTGGAGTGTGTTCTCCTTCCATTGGGGATGAACGTGGTATATTCACATGTTCAATTCTGACTTCGAATGAATGAGATATTTAAGTCTAAAGATTGCCTAATTCAAAGCCAAAATGGGACTAAAGGTAGTAAAAGCATTTAGTCCCACATTGGTCATGGGATGGAAGTTCGTAGTATTTGTAAGATCACCTAGAGGGGGGGTGAATAGGTGATGGCTAATCTAATGGTCACTAATGAACAAATAATGCGGAATTAAAACTAAGATGACCAAATTAAACTTCTTTTAATTAAACACTTATGTATAACATAAGAGTGTTGTCGAATTCCCCTTGCGAGGCTCTGGACAAACTCCTCTAGATTCCCCTTGAATGGGTTGAGGTGCCGCGTTGGCTCTCTTGGTTGAATACAAGTGTTAGCAACAATCCCACGCAAGTATATATCAAATATGCACAAGGGTATATCAAGCATGTAAAGTAAATACAATGTAAGTAATGCAAGATATAATAGAGACAAAAAGAGTAAGAGAGCAAGAGTGAGCAATCGCAAACACAAAGGGTTTGTTTCGAGGTTCGAGCACACTTGCTCTACATCCCCGTCTTCGACACACGAAGGATTTCCACTATGCACGATCCAACCGGATCTCTCCTTGGTGCCGCAACACCTACAAGCCTCGGACTCCCAAAGTCCCTTACACACCACAAGCCCACCGGCTCGTCGAGGCCGCACCTCAAGCTACAAGAGTTCGCACCCGAACCCTAAACAACCACGAGCACACTTGCCCGTCTCCTCAAAGTACAAGATGAAATCTTGGTGATCTAAACACTTGATCACCTACAAAACTCTCACTACAACACTCCTATAGGATAGATATAACTATGGATGCTCAAGTGTAGTGTGAGAAATCAAGGAAAGAACTTTGATGGAAAACTCAAGAAATCACAATAAACACTCTCTTGATAAAATCCCTTTTGATAGGAAATATTGGCACTCTATTTTGTGGAGAAAACTCTGCTAAAAGAATGGAAATAACTGGACAAAAGCTCTCCTAAAATCTTGGCTTCAAACAATGACAAAACCCCCTTTTATAGAGGCCAGAAAAAACTAGCCGTTGGGATCTGTCAGTGCTGCCGGTCGACCGGGCCGGTCGACCGCCAACGGTCAAAATCCGACCGTTGGAGCCTCCGGTCGACCGGCTCGGTCGACCGAGCACTTGGAGCAGAGAATTCCTTCTCTGTCAGTCGACCGGTGCGGTCGACCGAAGTTTCCCGAGAGCAAGCTCTCTGGAGCGGTCGACCGGCCCGGTCGGCCGATCCTCCAGTGCACACTGGCGTGCACGTCTGTGCATGTCCGGTCGACCGACCCGGTCGACCGGCCACTGTCAGTTCTGAAAAATCAGAACTGCCAGAACCAGAAAAATGGGATTAAAGATTGGTCTTTTAACTTAATAAAAATCCCAGAAATTCACAGTAAATCCAGAAAAATAGTTTCAATCAAAATAAAAACTGTTTTTCTAAAAATATGTTTTTCTAAAACTTGTTTTTCCATAACTTCACAAAATACAAAAACAAGATATTTTGAACTTATAAAGCAAAGTGTGTATGGATATGATCTACCACACAATCAAGATGAAATATCTAGTTTTTGACATAAAGCACTAAACTTGGTTTTGAAAGATATGTATATAGGTAACATCAAAAACCAAGACATGTATTTTGTCCAATGAAAAATCTTTTTACCAAAAAAGAAAGAGTCTTTTCTAACTAAAAATTCTTTTATGAAAAGACAATTAAATCTCAAGAGTGTGTGTGTGATATGACTTGAGCAATCCACCAATCTATTCTATCCTTTACATTTTAACTAAAACAAATAAAAATCTTAAGTCTTCATCCTCTTGAAGTCTTCACTTGAAGGCTTCTCATCTTCTTGACTTGGTCCAAATGCAATCCACCGAGCTCATCTCTAGATGTGTTCTTGATGCATAGGCTCGTGAATCAACCGGTGCTAGCTTTCAACTTGTCTTTAAATCCTTTGTGAAGCTCCACACCTACTAAGATCTTGATAATGAATCTGTCACTAATTAAACACAAGATCATTAGTAATCATAACTTCATGAGTTGATCATCATCAAAACTACGGTGATAGGCCTTTAGGCCAACAGTATTTAAATAGAGAAAATTGAGAACAAAAGGCGTGCCCTTTGGGTACTTGGAGTTTTCGCGCGCGATTGGATCGGGTTCCGGTTCCCTACTCGGCCCAGTTCTTTTTGAACTGGGTCTCATGGGTATGGGTTACGCGAAGCATACCCGCTCCGCTATCCGGATCCGAACCGCCCCGCCCCGCCAACGAACCCGCTCCGCTGTCCGGATCCGAACCCCTCCGCCAGCGGCTGTCGGACCAGTTGGACGACCAACGGTTGCGGTGGTTGGGTCAAACCGTTGCAACAGTTCAGACCGAACCGTTGCAACAGTTCAGACCGAACCGTTGCAACTATTCGTTGGGTTCGGACCTGTTGGCCCCTCCCGGAGCGCTATAAATAGCGCTCCGAATTCTCAATTGAAACATACCAACACAAAACGAAAACTCTCTCTCTCTCTCTGCGTTCTGAACTGGGAAGTGAAGTTCTGCATTCTGAACTGGGAAGTGAAGTTCTGAAGTAACTTCTAACGAGAAGTGGGAGATTCAGTTTCCGAAGCGACTTCCAAAAGAGATTCTTTAAAAATTCATTCTGAAAGAGGGCTCAGAAAATTCAACAGATTCTTTAATAGAATTGTTGTCTGAATCTGGGACTTCCGAAGAAGAATATTCTTCAACCATCCTTCTTCCTCTACAGTGGGTACTCCTCCAAAGTAAAGGCAAATATTCTCCCGAAATTTGTCTTTGTCCCGCTGCTTCAACAATCCTGTGAAGGTACTGGTTAATTACGGTTCGACCGTACGGTGATTTGGTAGTGCTATCCAAATACCGTGAAGGAGTGTTGTATCTGGGAGACCAGCGTCCAGTAACCCGTTAGCACCGGTGCGGGGGACATAATTGTCTTAAGGAGATTCGCTTTAAGCGTACCTCACTCCAAGTACTGTATAAGTGAATTAATTTCTTTATACAGGGGGTATACTGATATTCAGTATATTGAGACTGATTTATATCAGTCTAATTGGTGTTTAACCAAGGAAGGAAATTGAAAGGTGGTTCTTAAATTAAGGAACGTTCTATTGAGCGGAAAACCTCCCACCTGATATTTACCGACCTGGCCAATTAGAATGTTGATATTTCAGTGATCTTGATTAGTTGTCAGATTGATGTCAGAAACCAACAATCTTAAGACAATTAAGATATTGAAGTTTCTTACTTCTATTCTGCTTGAATTTGCAGAAAATGTCTGAGATTAATCAAGATAGCTCTAGCAAGGCACCAAACATGCAGCTACAAGTTTTGATGCCTACTCCACTCCTAACCCGAAGCCGGAGAAGTCAGGAAAATTTGACGGCACAGAATTCAAGAGGTGGCAACAGAAGATGCTCTTCTACTTGACCACTCTTCATCTGGCCAGATTCCTACAAGAAGATCCACCAGAGCCTGAAACTGATGCATGGACTCAATGTGACTTCCTTTACCGAAATTATATTTTAAATGGACTGGATGACTCTCTTTACAATGTCTACAGTCCTATCACAACGGCAAAGAAGTTATGGGCCAGTCTTGATAAGAAGTACAAGACTGAGGATGCTGGTACCAAGAAGTTCGTCGTAGGACGATTTTTGGAGTATAAAATGGTGGACAGCAAGACTGTAATCAGTCAGGTGCAAGAGTTCCAACTTATCTTGCACGAGATAGAAGCCGAAGGTATGATTCTACCTGAAACCTTTCAGGTTGCTACTATCGTGGAGAAACTCCCACCTGCGTGGAGAGATTTCAAGAACTACCTGAAGCACAAGCGAAAGGAGCTGAAGTTGGAAGATCTCATTGTGAGGCTTCGAATTGAGGAGGACAACCGAAAGTCCGAGAAAAGGAGCAGTAAGAACTCCTATGAAGCAAAAGCCAATGTGATCAAAGACTCAAAGGGGAAAAAATCTACTTCCAAAGGCTTAAAGCGGAAGAAGACTTACCAGGGGTACAAAGGCAAGGTCCAAGAAAGGAAGAACATGCGCTTCAAGGGAACCTGCTATATTTACAGCAAAGAGGGGCATAAGGCGAATGAATGTCGCAGCCATCTTAAACAGAACAAGAATCTTATTGATGGTCTTTTTAAAGACAATGTTGCAATAGTGGACAAAGAGTCTGTGTATTTGTACCCGAAGCTTATAAATAAAGGAAAATCTTCTGTTTATTTGCTTGAGTCTCATATTTTATGGCATGTTAGATTAGGGCATGTAAATTACAAGTCTTTAAAGAACTTGTCTAATCTAGAATATATTTCTAAACTCAACTTAGAAGAAATTCGCAAGTATAAGATTTGTGTTGAGGCCAAGTTAGCGAAAAATTCATTTCACTCAATTGATCGAAATACAGAACCTTTAGGGTTAATTCATAGCGATCTGTGTGACTTAAAGTTTATGCCAACTAGAGGCGGTAAAAAGTATTTTATTACTTTTATTGATGACTTACAAGATACTGTTATGTGTATCTTTTAAACAGTAAGGATGAGGCAATAAATATGTTTATAATATATAAAGCCGAAGTTGAGAATTAATTCAACAAGAATATCAAGATTCTAAAATCCGATAGAGGCGGAGAATATGAATCAAATGATTTTAGTGAGTTATGTGCTAAATTTGGTATAATCCATCAAACAACAGCACCATATACTCCTCAGCAAAATGGAATTGCTGAACGGAAGAACAGAACTTTGGAGGAGATGGTCAACTCCATACTCGTAAGTTCTGAAGCTCCGCAGAACTTGTGGGGGGAAGCTCTATTAACTACAAATTATATTCTAAATAGAGTACCCCAAAAGAAACTTGGTCTTATACCATTCGAGTTATGACATGGAAGGACACCTTCATACCATTACCTCAAAATGTGGGGGTGCCTTGCAAAGGTGCTAGCACCATTACTTAAAAAGACTAAGTTGGGAGCAAAAACTATGGACTACATATTCATAGACTATGCCTTGAATAGTAGTACCTACAGATTTCTGGTTCATAAATCAGAGATACCAGATATTCATGTAAACATGATTATCAAATCTAGAGATGTTGTGTTCTTTGAAGATATTTTTTCATATAAACGGGAAACAAATAAGACTTCTGGAAAAGAACACATGAGTTGGCGTTCAGGGACGAAAGCCCCGAGGAACCGATTGTTAATGCAGAAAATGAACCAAGAAGAAGTCGGAGATGTAGAATCTCAAAATCTTTTGGTCCAGATTTCATAACATACGCTATTGAAAGCGAGCCTCAAACATTTAAAGAGACTATATCAACCCCAGAAGCACAAATGTGAAAAGATGTTATAAATAGCGAAATAAAATCCATACTAAGCAATCATACTTGGGAATTGGTAAACTTGCCTCCTGGCAGTAAACCAATAGGGTGTAAGTGAATTTTCAAAAAAAAAATTAAAACCCGATGGATCTATCAATAAGTACAAGGCTAGATTAGTAGCCAAGGGTTATCGACAAAAAGAAGGACTTGACTACTTCGATACTTATTCACCAGTAATAAGAATAACATCCATTCGGATGTTGATTACAATTGCAGTACTACATAACTTAGATATCCATCAAATGGATGTCAAGACTGCATTCTTAAATGGTGAATTAAATGAAGAAATATATATGGAGTAACCTGAAGGATTTATAGTCAAGGGCCAAGAACACAAAGTGTGTAAAATGGTAAAATCCTTATACGGTCTAAAGCAGGCTCCAAAACAGTGGCATGAGAAATTTGATAGTGTCATGATCAAAGATGGATTCACTATCAATAAATGCGATAAGTGTGTTTACACGAAAATAGTTGAAAATGCATGTATCATTGTTTGTCTTTATGTAGATGACATATTGATACTTGGGACTAATATTGAAATTATTAAGTCCACTAAAAGAATGTTATCCAACAGTTTTGACATAAAGGATCTAGGGTTGCTGATGTAATTTTAGGAATTAAAATCACCAGAACACCAGATGGAATCAGTCTATCTCAATCTCACTACGTGGATAAGATGATAAAAGATTCAAGGATCATGGGATAAAAAAGAATACAAATCCTTTTCTCCCACACGTCCACCTTCATAAGAATACAGGAACTGGAATACGCCAGTTGGAGTATTCTCAGATTATCGAAAGTCTAATGTATTTGATGAATTGCACTAGACCCGATTTTGCTTACGCTGTAAGTAAGTTAAGCAGATACACTAGTAATCCTAGTGATCAACATTGGACCGCTCTACTATGAGTATTAGGTTACGTATCACATACCAAGGAATATGCCTTGAGATATGGACAGTATCCACCTGTACTTGAAGGATACAGTGATGCTAATTAGATTACAGATTCTGAGGAATCAAAATCAACTAGCGGATACGTATTTACTCTAAAAGGAGCAGCGGTATCTTAAAAATCTTCTAAGCAAACATGTATTGCCCGTTCCATTATGGAATCGGAATTCATAGCCTTAGATAAGGCCGGAGAAGAAGCGGAATGGCTTCGATAATTTTTGGAAGATATACCATTATGGCGAAAGCCAGTGCCCGCTATATGTATACACTGCGATAATCAAGCAGATATATCTAGGGCACAAAATGTTATATACAACGGTAAATCTAGACATATTCGTCGTAGACATAATACTGTGAAGCAGTTGCTCTCAAATGGAATTATCTCTATTGACTTTGTCTCGTCAAAAGATAATTTAGCGGATCCGCTTACTAAAGGTTTAAGTGAAGAGCAGATAAAGTGCGCATCGAGGGGAATGGGTCTAAAAGCCTAACCTTACCGAGTCAGCTTAATGGAAACCTCACTTAGCGACTGGAGATCCCACGGACTAAGTTCAAGAGAAAAACTAGTTATGATTGACTCAGCAAGTAAGCACTTTGGAGCTTGACTCCAATCCATTCCTAAAGTGCACATAAGTGCTTTTCTATAAGTGGATTAAGGATAAGCTTAACGTTTTTAATGATGCCTATATCTTGTTACTAAACAAGTGGAGTAGAGTAGACTACTCTTAATAGGACGATCACCTATGTGAGTATAGAGTTGGGTCGACTCTTTGGGAATTTCTATGGAGGCTGTTATTCCCTAAAAATACTCTCTGAAATCAAGAATGTTCAGGGCCAAAATGGACACAACCGAGAACCAAAGTTGATTTAGAAAGTCACTGTATGAAGCTTGTTGACTTGGCTTACACTAACGGCTAACAGTTCAAGACCTAGTTCACTGATTAGCCAGTAAGTCCGATAAAGCTTTCGCTATGGAAGGTTCAAGACCTAGTTCACCTATCCTGATGCAGTTTCTTTTCTAAAGTACCTTTCACAATAGAGTCAGTCTCTTTGTGTGTCAATTCCTTGAATCTCCATTTATTGTGGGGGATTGTTGGAATATGAAGAATATATATGTGAATCTTTGAATTGAATTACGGCGAGATCCGTTGATCGAATCAATTGGATGATGGTTGGAGTGTGTTCTCCTTCCATTGGGGATGAACGTGGTATATTCACATGTTCAATTCCGACTTCGAATGAATGAGATATTCAAGTTTAAAGATTGCCTAATTCAAAGCCAAAATGGGACTAAAGGTAGCTAAAAGCATTTAGTCCCACATTGGCCATGGGATGGAAGTTCGTAGTGTTTAAATAGAGAAAATTGAGAACAAAGGGCGTGCCCTATGGGTACTTAGAGTTTTCGCGCGCGATTGGGAGGGAACCATGCCCGCACATGCGCGCGTGCCACCGCTGGCGGCGGCGGCCGGCCGGTCAGCGCCGGTGCCGGGCCGGGTTCGGGTTCGGGTTCGTGTTCCCTACCCGGCCTGTTCTTTTTGAACTGGGTCTCATGGGTATGGGTTACGCGAAGCATACCCGATCCGCTATCCGGATCTGAACCGCCCCGCCAACGGACCCGCTCCGCTGTCCGGATCCGAACCGCTCCGCCAGCGGCTGTCGGACCAGTTGGACGGCCAACGGTTGCGGTGGTTGGGTCGAACCGTTGCAACGGTTCAGACCGAACCATTGCAACTATTTGTTGGGTTCGGACCTGTTGGCCCCTCCCGGAGCGTTATAAATAGCGCTCCGAATTCTCAATTTAAACATACCAACACAAAACGAAAACTCTCTCTCTCTGCGTTCTGAACTGGGAAGTGAAGTTCTGCATTCTGAACTGGGAAATAAAGTTCTGAAGTAACTTCCAACGAGAAGTGGGAGATTCAGTTTCCGAAGCGACTTTCAAAAGAGATTCTGCAAAAATTCATTCTGAAAGAGGGCTCAGAAAATTCAACAGATTCTTTAATAGAATTGTTGTCTGAATCTGAGACTTCCGAAGAAGAATATTCTTCAACCTTCCTTCTTCCTCTAGAATTGTTGTCTGAATCTGGGACTTCCGAAGAAGAATATTCTTCAAGCTTCCTTCTTCCTCTACAGTGGGTACTCCTCCAAAGTAAGGCAAATATTCTCCCGAAATTTGTCTTTGTCCCGCTGCTTCAATAATCCTGTGAAGGTACTGGTTAACTACGGTTCGACCGTACGATGATTTGGTAGTGCTATCCAAATACCGTGAAGGAGTGTTGTATCTTGGGAGACCAGCGTCCAGTAACCCGTTAGCACCGGTGCGGGGACGTAATTGTCTTAAGGAGATTCGCTTTAAGCGTACCTCACTCCAAGTACTGTATAAGTGAATTAATTTCTTTATACAGGGAATATACTGATATTCAGTATATTGAGACTGATTTATATCAGTCTAATTGGTGTTTAACCAAGGAAGAAATTGAAAGGTGGTTCTTAAATTAAGGAACGTTCTATTGAACAGAAAACCTCCCACCTGATATTTACTGACCTAGCCAATTAGATTGTTGATATTTCAGTGATCTTAATTAGTTGTCAGATTGATTACAGAAACCAACAAATTCTAATAAAAATGATGTGTTGACCTATATCTGTAATTTTTATATTTTTTATTATTTCGTTATAAGATGGATAAATCTTATTTGTAAGTTAAACTTTTCATAAGATTTTATATAAACAAATTATATTTATAGGGTATATATGCAAAATTTGAATTCTCAAGTGTATATATTAAGGGTACCTAAGTCATATTGAGAAAATTTGTAACTATAGGATATATATGAGAATTCTTTGAATTTAAAAGGGTTTACATGCAAATAGAGTTTTTGAGGGATAAATAATCAAAGACCATAGCTACAGAGGGTATATATGCAAAAAAAAATTCTTTTTAATTAAAATGCATAGTAATATATCATATCTGTTTTATTGATTCGTAACCATATTTATATGTTTATATTGTACTAAAATGCTCCATTTCCAAGCACCCAAGTTTCAGGCACAGAACAGTAGACTAGAGAATCCAACAAGAAGGAAACTTGTTGCTGAAGGAAGTTCCATTATGGCGGTGGAACAATACAAGCACGTCACCCTACGCGATAGAAGCAGAGCTGGTTGGAATCCCATGACGACTAGGAACAAGCAAATCAAAAATTTCACTTCAAATTTCGGACCTCAACATCCTGTTGCTCATGATGTTTCATGATCGGTGTTGGAAATGAACGGAGAAGTAGTGGAACGAATATATCTTCTGCTAACCAAACATGTTCACCGACATTGGGAACACTAACAGGGTACTATGACGAATTGGTACACAAATAGTTAATATATTGGACAGAAACGTAAAATTGAGGACAAAAACTAATAAAGTAGACAGAAACTTAAAATTATGAACAATAACCTAAATCGTGGACAGAAACTTAAAATTGTGAACAAAAATCTAAAATCGTGGACAGAAACTTAAACTTGTGGACAGAAACATATATTCGTGGACATAAACTTCAATAGTAGACAGACACTTACTTTTGGTCTACTTGGGGACAGATCCTAGATGACGAGACGACGTGACTGCAGCCCTTACTATGATGTTCACAACTCTACAATTATAAACCCGAGAAACTTCAAAACATCTTGATCGGTCAGCACAAAGATCACGTTGGGTTGTTACTCAAGTTTATAAGTAAGATTTAATTGTTGCACAGGAAAATCAAAAGTGTCCGTTACTTCCATCTTGAATGTAAAAATGTCTTGACGAGACTGCAGCCTCAAACACGTTCCTTCTCCATCCGAAGAGGTAACAATACAAAACAAGAAAAATTCATCTTATTGTTGATCTGGTGATGATTCATTTCCAGATGAAGATGATTCCATCGATTTTGGATGGTTATGATATAAAAGAGAATACAAGAGACACAAAGCAGATACAATTGAGATGAGAGAAAAAATAAGTTATATCACCACTTATTATATAACCAAATTTTTTCTCATAATTTTCCCATCTAATAATTTCTTTTTCCTCCAATTAGATTATTTATCACTATTCTCCATCAATAAAATTGAAAGAGAAATAGGTTAAAAGGATAAAAATGTTCAATCATCAAAAAACCGGGTGCAGAAAATTAAATGCTCCCGCTACATCACATCGGTGAAAAAAATTCCATTTAAAATTCAAAATGTGTTGACTTAGCATTGAGTGGATAAATAATTAGAAAAGTTGACACATAATTAGCCCTGCAACCGTCAAAGAGTAGGCGCATGTTACTTTTCGTCAGCGAGGACAACAATGACAATACGAAAATATATCTGAGGATGTATACTCACATGGTGGGGACATGGGCTGGAGCAAACAGGAAACTGGACAAAGAGCTTTTTAACATGAATTTTTGACACAAATCAATCTCCTTAGGGACTTAAAAGCAATTTTTCCTTTCTCTTTTACATCTTGAGAAAATTTATAAATGAAGTCAGGAATACCTTTCTTTTCTTCCAAAAACTATTGTGAGAAGATACAGAGAAACAAACTAGAGACTCTATACTTTGTATAAAGTTGAAAAAAAAAATGAAAGCATTAGTAACTAAACCCGACTCACTCACTTTGCCCATTTCGCAGGTCACATTGAAGTTACAGCCCCCTCTTCAAGCGATTGATCACCTATGACCACCAGAACGACTCGGCTTGGCAGACAATGCAGCTATCTTTGACCAGCAACACGAGCTTACAGACATCAGATGGTACCCAGCAGAATACAAGGTTATCTTTCGGATCGACGATCGCGTTCCCATCAACAGCCGGGATGGCCTCTACGACTTCATCGGATTCCGCTCAATTCCACCACTAGCCACTTCCCTCACAAGAACAACAGGCACAAGAAAGAAGAAGTTCACAATGTGATATATATTTTCATGCTGAGCTCAATCAATCTGAAGGCCTCGTTTGGTTTATTTGCTTTTCTTTCTTCTAGTTAGGTTTTATTTAAAATTAAAAAAATTTAATATAATTTAAGAAATCTTGAAAAGAAATTCTTTTCTTGAAATTATGTACGATTGGTATCTAATTAAGGAAAAAGTACTCAGTGTTGTTCTATAATTAAGAAACACCAAGTGTGGAAAACTTTCTATTTAAGTTATGTCGATCTGGCCAATTGGACTGATAAAATTAAGCTTCACTGAACCGACATTTTAGAAAACAGATTTTTCGAAAATGAAACAAAATTTTTAATATTTATGAAAATAAGCTCGAAGGAATATATAAATCACGGCGGAGAAGATTCTATATCTGCAGCAGTAAAGGTATGTGGAATAGCGTACCTCGGTTTCTGTAAAGTTCTATACAACTGCAAATATCGTTTACTACTAATTTTTATATCCTTGCGCTTTAATATACAAATTATTTGGTGTGTTCTGATCATCTTTAACAAGCAGTGTCTGCTGCCATTACGATTTTATGCTGAGAAGCTAATCTAGTTAGATTTCAGATTCATTCTGGATTTCGTTTTTCCCTACTAGACCTGGAACTTAGACTATTTGACACTTAATTTTACAATTAAAGTAGTTCACTTGTTCAAAAATGTTTCTTAAAAAAATTCTGATGACAAAACCATCCTACATATAACCAAATTGGAATCTTCCTCCACAAACCTCTGTCCCATTGTAATATGAGACTTTAACAGAGTTCTAACTCTGCAGAATTCATTGTAACATCTTGAAATAGAGAATTATCTTCCTCCTCTGCGTGATTTTTTTCAACTTGGGTTTCCATGTAAAATCTAGTATTTTTGCATTGCTTTATCATTCTCTCTTACAAATCTCATTACAAATTAAGTGTAAATAAATTCACCTGAGGAATTTACCCCTACTGGTTTGATGTATCACGTGATGATTAAATATTTTGTTAAATACATAGGTTATTTTTTATATGTGTTTGGTTATTGTTTTTCTAACTTTATCATATTGTGATGTTTATGTTATTTTTTTCTTAACTTGAGTTATACCGAAAGCTCTGTGCAGCGTTGAACTCTACGATGGCATCCTTATGCTATACGTGGACGGCATCCACTGCTTACATGGGCAAAGAAGAAGACTCGTTAGATTTCGCCGTCACATACCTACAGAAGTCATGCCCCCATGACTCGAGGCCGCACGAAGATGTGCTTGAAGAGATTGAGCAAAAAGGGACTATGTTCAGGTACAAGATTTGGCTCATGGTGGTGATTGATAACAATTGCAGTAGGATTTTCAAGCTGTCATTGCTGGCTGGCTGGAGCCCGACACAGAAATATCATCAGCACTAATACAGAATTGATTTGGTTTAGTTGCATAGCAAAAGATTTTAGAAGAAAATTAACTAGCAGGTTATCATTAGACAGTGCTAGATCTGCTGCTGCAAAATTAAAGCTCTAATGCTACTATATAATAACCAAATAACAAAGAAAAGCTTAGCAAATACTTTGCACCCCTTCGTGTATGGGAAATTTTCAAGCTTTCATTTTTAACATTTTTCCAGATGTTACTGAAACATAAACATCAAGAAGATACGAGATGAAACTAGCATTAAGAACAGCTAAGAACAAAAGCAACAAACGCTCACATTAGGCAGATTTTACTTGTTCAGGTTCATCCAAGGATAGGTGAAATCTGAGCCGGAGGTGGCTGCAAACGTGGGGCTGCTGCTGGTACTGCTATCCGAGAGTGAAACAAGAGCCTTTGTGCAGAACTCTAGACGGCGAAGACACCAGCTGGAAGGGCTATCTCGCGGGCTAGCCTCATGACTCCCACAACAACTCTTGCTCATCAAATTGAAAAGGTCATGAGAGCTGCTCTTGTTGCTACTGGCGCCCCCGCTGTGTTGTGGAGATGCCATGTTACTAGACTGGAGAACTTCTGCTAATGGCCCGCCAAGAGGAGAATCCGGTCCCATCCAATTCAGCGGCTGAGACTTCATACAAATGTCGGTTCCATCTTCAATGGCATTGGACATTGACAGGTTAATGTTGAGAGAGGAAGCTTATCCCTGCCGGAAACAGACGACTCATAAGGCTGTTGGTGGCTGAGGGGGTGATGTTCTCACTCGACCAAGCATCAATGAATCTCCTTGGTGGTTCGCCGTAATCAGCAACACTAGTTCTTCAATCGAAGAGAGGTCGGGATTCAGAATAGGGCACCAGCTGTCATTTGCATCAGTGTAGTTCAAATTGGGTAATTCTTCGTAGTGCTGCATATCTGAGTTGGTGCCATATTGCAATCCAATCTTCGACTGCATCATCTCCACTGCTTGTTTGAAGCCAGATTTCCTGAGTAGCTCTTCATCCAGTCCTGGCACCTGTCGGTTTCCAATGGTGGAAAAACAAAACAAAAAGTGGAAGCTGTTGTTACATTCTGCATCACACCTGCTCAGCTTTGCATTAAATTTGACTTGAAGCTTTCTAAGTTTAAGTCACCCGACAGCAATAATCCATATTTTCTAGTATCCTGGATCCGAAAACTACGAATAGCAACAGTTAATCTGACAGGAATGTTGCGATTCACATCTCAATTTTCAATGCTGCAATTGTTGAAATGCAATCTCCATTTTGTAGAAAGAAAATTCAACTTGAGAATTAAATGCAATCTCCATTTTACAATTCCAGAATACTAACTAGTGTGCAATTGCAAATGTTATTCGGTCAGGAAATATTGACAAGCCACAAATCAAATTTTATCAAGAGTAATTTTTTTTTATAACAAGAACACATTTAGATACTCCAATAGTCTCAACACTTTGTTTAACAAAATCTGAACACATTTACATATTTATGAACACTTATGAGCATTTACATATTTATGAACACTTATGTCCAATTATGAAACAGGATTGGGAAAAAAAAAAAAAAAGAAAAGGGAGAGGGAAAAAAAATAAACAAGCAATTATATTTCTTTGTGTTTACAGCCCCTTTCATCATAGCAATCAAAGCGAACAGTGCATAACT